>JAMPIV010011685.1:0-75382 GCA_024509875.1 Oreohelix idahoensis | reverse complement strand
AGTAGGGGAGTAGGGTGGTAGGCCCCCCCCCCCCAACACTGGTCCCCACCCACGTTCCACGTATTATGTAAGATCAAGTATTGCAATTCTATTAACCATATCACTCTATCTTTGAGAATAACAGCTGCTCAATTACAAGATTTCGAAGTAACGAGTTACCCTCTTGCTAACAAGCTGTTCAATTAACCAAGATTTCGGAGTAAGAGTTACCTCTTGCTACAAGCTGTTCAATTAACACGATTTAGAGTAAAACGAGTTACCTCTTGCTAAACAAGCTGTTCATTAAACAAGATATGAGTAACGAGTTACCTTCTTCTAGGACTTTAAGTTTTTAGGTAGGGACTACTCTTTCTTTGTCTATTCAGATTACTCGGGGACTACAGGGATACTACCGCTTACAACAACGATGCTATTTAAATTAGAAATCCAAACATGGACAATCAAGAAGTTTTAAACTTTCCTAAATGGTTGTTAGTTGAGAATTAAAGATTACAAATGATTACGGAGAGTCGGAGTGGCTAAGAGGTAAGAATAAGCCTCGAATTCTAGAGGTACGGGTTCCATTCCGTTGAAGGAATATAATATATGGAAATATTTCTTCAGAACAAGTGGGTCCTAATGATGTCATGCTCCCCTGGTCTCAGGGTAGTGAGATCGGGTGCTAGCCTTCTTGGATACGGGGGAGACAAAAAAAATAGAAGGTCCCGTGTGCAAGTTGCGCACGTTAAAATTCCCACGGCCGTTAGAAATCGTAAAGGTAGCCTATCTGGCAGACACTGACTAGCCAAATTTTAAAAATTGAAACTACTCACCACAAAAATATTATAGAATGTGTGTGTTACGCTCTTTCTGCTCACCACAAAGCGTTCATGATTTTGAAACCTTCGCAGTTGCTCTACAGCAACGTCGCTAGATTATTAAAATGACGTCACATAAGTAAATTACGTAGACGCGCGTGCGTCGCACGGACAGTTGACTATTGGTTGTGTCTCAAGCCGGTAAGGCTGCGTTTAATGTGTGTTCGCTTGAGGGCTCTACGTCCGTCGATCATTGCTAGTGTTTAAAGAAAGTGGTCTACACCTCGTTGATGCCGTGAGATTCGAATAAAATAGATGAGCTATTTTGACAAATATAGAGAATTCAACATATTATTAATTATGTCCGTGGACGCTCCACTTGATTGGAAAAACGCGATTTACGGCGAGGTGGTTTGAAGTGCACCAAATATTGTTTGTAGGTGAGTGCAACTTGTTAATTATGACCCAGTAGCGTTTGGCCCGAAAGACCGTGTATAACCCTGTAAATTAAATTCCTAATAATGTGGAGCTGCTCGTTTGTATGGATAGTGAATAAACCTTTTGCGTGATGTCTAGGCAGTTATTGTATCTGGCATTCAATCAAACCAGTAAACTGTTAGAATGTTCGTTAGATCGTATGAACAAAAATCATACCCCCTAATGAACTTGGTTCATTTTATCTGTGTTTAAAGTAACCCGATTAACACGCAACAGTGTGATTCCTAATATTCCACACATTGGGATTCTCGCCCGGTGCTATGGTGTTCGTGCATTGTGCTGTAACTAATGTGGAAATGATGACAAGTTGACTAATGTGGAAATGATGACAAGTTGACTAATGTGGAAATGATGACAAGTTGACTAATGTGGAAATGATGACAAGTTGACTAATGTGGAAATGATGACAAGTTGACTAATGTGGAAATGATGACAAGTTGACTAATGTGGAAATGATGACAAGTTGACTAATGTGGAAATGATGACAAGTTGACTAATGTGGAAATGATGACAAGTTGACTAATGTGGAAATGATGACAAGTTGACTAATGTGGAAATGATGACAAGTTGACTAATGTGGAAATGATGACAAGTTGACTAATGTGGAAATGATGACAAGTTGACTAATGTGTAAATGAATGATGACAAGTTGACTAATGTGGAAATGATGACAAGTTGACTAATGTGGAAATGATGACAAGTTGACTAATGTGGAAATCATGACAAGTTGACTAATGATGACATTGACTAATGTGGAAATGATGAGTGGAAACTATGACAAGGTACTAATGTGGAATGATGAAAAGGTACTAATGTGGAACTGATGGCAGGTTACTCAATGTGGAACTGATGACACGGTTTATAATGTGGAATGATGACATGGTTACTAATGTGGAACTGATGACAAGATTATAATGTGGAATGATGACAAAGGTTAATATGTGTCGGAAATGAGGTGTCAAGGTTACTAATGGTGAAAACTGATGACAAGGTTACTATGTGGAACTGATGCCAGGTTACTAATGTTTAACTGCTGACAAGAACAAGACAAAAGATAGAAGACGACGCTGGACACAAAGTGTAGTAAACATAATTCGTATCATCACCAGCCATGTCCTGCTTCTAGGAACCCCAGTTAAGGGAAGCAGAGGTAGACCGACTAACACATGGAATGTGACGGTATTGCCTCCCCTGCTTTGCAGTAGTGGTCCAACAGTGGCCAAAACTCAAGAGTATCTAATACTGGGTTCTAGGTATCTACCGTCGTACACTAAGATTACTCTTGGCAGAGAAGTCGATAGAAGGGAGGATGACACTTCTATCTCAATGGAGTGTTTCACAAGATATTCAGCTAAGTGAAAACAATGCTTGGCATTGGCTGAGCACCTTTTAATTCTAGAATCTGCCGACAACTTTGAGGGAAAGAATAAAGCCAATGATTAATCTTAGCTCGTTCATGCCCCCACTTCTGATTACTCAGGGGAAAATTATTATTATTCTGGTTCAAGCTCAGTTTAGATTGTGGTGCAGTAAATTGCCTGAAGAAATTTATTTATAATCGAAGTTAAATTTTGTAAACTTACAAATAACACCAATTTAATAATCACTTAAGTTTTTAACAGTTTGAAAATAATTGAATAGTTTAATAGACAAGGTGCATCATTGATGGATAGTCTGTTCTATGGAAAAAGTTCAACTTTAGCAACTTATAATATTTGCACTTAGCTGCAAGTGGTTGTTTCTGCTCCCGCTTGGTTGGTTCTTTTTACACTGCTCACGCTCGTCGCTGGTCAAGGTTGTAGAGTGCAGCTCGTTCCCAGGAGTGTCAGGGAGAGTCTACAAAGTTGATCCCTCGTCTTAAAGCTCAGGCCACTGTTCTTTTCTTGTTCGAGAGATAGTACTCTTCAACTGGCACCACCACCAGCAACTATGGTAAAAGAATAGAAACGAAACGCTCTCCTGAGAATTGTGTTTCCCAGCACATACTGATGTGTCCCCTTTCTTTTTCCACCATCCCATTTATCTCAGAATTTACCCTCGATGAAAATTAACTTTAATCCCTCGAGAGAAAACTTCTTTACATTTAAATTAAAATGTTAATAGTACAGATAGAATAGTTTTACATTTACATTTCCACTGTTGTTGTTGTTGTTGTCGTCGATATCCCATGCTGCTGAGCATATCTACTCTTGGCAGCCCAATGCCATTCTTAAAAAAGTGCAGGTTTTCTGCAGTTGTTTTAACGTTCCGTATAGTGAGTTGGTGACTGTCAGAGGTGTCTGTAAAAGTTTTTTCCTGGCGTTTGTGAGTGATGGACACTCCATGAGGAGGTGTCTGGTTGTTTCATAGGGATGAGAGCAGTGTCTACACATGGGTAGGTGCTGAGGGTTGATACGGTTTAGATGGCTATTGACTCTGGTGTGTCCTGTTCGGAACTGAAAGATAAGACTTTGATTTCTCCTGCTGAGTCTGTTTATGTTGTCGTTGTCTTTTGGGCAGGTCATTTCATTAAAGACATTTCGGCCATCTGTTCAACCAGATTTCTCTTATGTTGTTTCTGAGAATCTGTTTGACTGTTCTCATGCTGCAGAGTCTGTCCTTTTGTTGTTTAGAGGCTCCTGTTTTAGCAAGTCTATCAGCTGTCTCATTTCCAGTTAAATCACTGTGTCCAGGGATCCACTGTAGAGTTACACTGATGGAGTAGGCTGTGATCAAGTTATGAACCGCTTTTCTTATAAGAAAAATGTCTTTGTTTTCATATGGAGTCTGTTTAAGTGCTTCCAGAACAGACATGGAGTCACTGAAAATCACTATATCTGATGGCTTTCGTTCCATAAGGTCAAACTGTTGGTGTAGTAATTATGGCTGTCTTGATGGCCTCAGCCTCCGCTTCATAATTTGAACAATTCTCACCACAGGAGTCACAGAACTCATAAGAGGATCCATCCAGGTACCATATGCAGACGCCATATCCTGCAAAAGAGGTGGTCTTGAAAGCAGAACCATCTGTGTAGGCCTGGATTGCTGACGTTGGGTAGCTTGTTTATGGTCTCCAAGGCACACGTCCTTCAAGACTGTGGGTAGTTTTCCTTGTTGGCCGTTTTATCTATCAGTTGTGTTTTGACAGTTGGTTGATGGAAGTTTTCCCAAGGGGGTGGTCCAAAGTATTTGTTTTTCCCAATTCTCTCTCTTGCGGGAGATGGTGTTTATCATTTTCCTCTTTGGCTATGTCCAAGAGAGATAGGTCTGTCAGTCTTCGTGTGTGTTTCCAAGTGTCAATAAGTACTTTGTTTGGGGGGGCTTTCTCTTGTCTCCTGTATCTCTCTACAGCTTCAGTCAGTGCTCTTTTACGCCTAATATCCAGTGGCTCTATATTGGCATCTATCTCGCATACGGCTGTGGGTGTTGATCTCATCCCTCCACAAATTAACCTGAGAGCTTGGTTCTGCACACGGTCCAGAGATGAGATGGTATTAGTACTCACAATGGTCTGGAGGGGGAGGTTATAGTCTATCACTGATCTCACATAGCCGAGATATAGTTGACGAAGTGTTAGTTTATCCGCTCCCTAATTTGTACTAGCTAACCGTTTGATGAGGTTTAGACGCTTACATGCTTTTTCCCTGAGGTTGTAGATGTGTCCATCTAGTTTCAATTGTCTGTCCAGTTTTACTCCTAGATAGACTGGGTGCTCCTCTTTTGTTAGCGTTTCCCCACTCAGTTTGATGTTGATAGGTCTTTTTGCTATTTTGTGGCTGCGCGAGAAAGTGGTGTATACAGTTTTCTGCGTATTGATTTTTAGTTTCCACAGTTCACAATATACTGACATTGTAAGGAGTCCACTGTTTGAAAAGTGTTCACAATATAAATTGAATATGTTTTCATGTGTGTTTACACTAATTTGAAAAGTTTGAAACTTCCATTAATTTTAAAGTGAATATGTTAACATCGACATTTACACTTGTTTGAAACTGTAAGTATTAAAATTAAAATGTACATCATTTCTTTCATCTTTTCCTCCTTGCTTCATATGGAAGCTGGGATTACTGATGCGTTTAGTTCTTCTTAAGAAACTAGCAATAAAGCAGTCGCCAGCCCGTGCAGTGGTGGTTCATGAAATCATCATTCTATGCGCTGAGGTTGCCAGCCTCAAATGACTGGGTGTCACAGATTGCCTCTTCTGCTTTGCAGTAGTGGCCCAACAGTGACCAAAACTCACGAGTATCTAATATTTGCTTCCAAGGTATCTACCTTCGCGGAAGATTACTCTTGGCAGAGATGTAGATAGAAGATTAATGACACGTCTACCTGAAGGGAGCCTTCACAAGATATTTCCAGAAGTTAAGAACAAAAGCTGCTTAGGGCTGAGCAGTTAGTTAACTTATTATTTGGTCGATCGTCTTTTGAGAAGGATTTAAGCAATGGTTTAGCCCGTTCAAGCCCCCAGTTGGTGTAATCCAACGAAATCCCTCTTATAAGATATAGCTCTGTTAAGTGTAAATATATGTCTAAGTATTTATATATAGATTAACTATTCTGGCTAATACGTTGGCTGTCATACATATTACTGAATCAACTATTATTGTTCAGTTTTAAAACAACAGGTAACAAATTTAATAGTGATATAGTCTTTAACAGGTTAAAATAATATTGAAAGATTAGTGGAATTTTGATGGATATAAAGTTCTCATAATTAAGACGTAGGTGGAAATTTAACTTTATACTTAACGTTTAACTGAAATGTCCGTTTTGCTGGTGCCTTTTAGCACTTAGCTTGTATGAGTGAGTCCTGTAGCTGTGGTTCATCAATTCTGTGATGACGAAAGCCTTCTCCACACTCTCGTCCACTGTAGGCGGTTATGGTGGATGCTTTTCTCTCACACTAGCTGAGTTAGTACAACAAACCGTTTGATGGCTTGTAACCACGAACTTTAGACAAATAGGAAGAAACAAATGCCTGCTGAGTACATTTGTTCGCCGCAAACTAACAGGCCCAATGATAACCTCTCAGAAGAATTAAATTCCCGAGCACACAGTGTAACTCAGAGAATATGATAAAATTCACCAATATCCTTCTGACTGTTAACTAGGAAATTGCGTCTGGAGTGGGTGAATAATTTGCCTGAATTACAATTAAAAAAGGTACATAAATCTCACAAGATAATATGTTACACTGGAGGCACATATGATGTAGTCATCACTCATCACTGCTCCAGTGGGAATCTGGGGTCGCTCTGCTGTCGGGCTTCCCGCCCGACTAGTCAGAGACAATCACCAGCTCTTGCTGTAGTAGTTCATGAATATACTATTTTCATATGTTGAGGTTGCCAGCCTCATATATATCCACTAGCAAGAAAACATGTTAAATGCACGTTTGTAATAGACATGTTCACATCTTAACCCAAAATCTTGGGAATACACAATTTCCTTGCGGAGATTTCCAGATGGACGCGAGCAATTTCGGTGCATATGCTCTCGAATCAATTTCGTCTGAGAAATTCCTCTTATGACGGTGTTCTATGAATCACTTGGCCTGGGAAACTAGTAATTCCTCTTCGACGGGTGTTCTGCGATACACTTGATTTGGGATATTATTTCTCTTATGACTGATAATCCAATTCCTAGGTTTCCAGTCTTGTATTTATTAAGTCCTGGTCCTGAAGTTTTACAGTCTGTATATTTAAAAATGCGGGTTTACTCTTAGGGGTTCAGAGTTGCCCAAATACTGTCGATCTGTCACTTTTGATATAGGAATTCTAGGTCTGATCCTTCTCTTCCTGGCTATTGGGAGTTGCTCGTATGACGTTGCGAAGCTGTCTGTTCTGTGTTTCTGAGTTCACTAGATTATATCTCTCATTCTCAGTTCAATTCACAGATACACCATCCGCCGAATGTTTCAATAGAATTCATTGCATATTCCGGCTCTCAAATCAAACCAATCAAATCTCTCTAGCACTGTTTGGGTGGGGAAGTTTTAAATATCCCCTCGCGTGTTTAAAATATTAATTTTAATATCCACGCGTGACCTCTTTATAATAAGACGTAATATTGTTCCGGCTACACCTATCTGCCTCCCACAATATTGTGACCATGTTGTCATGGCGTAATGTCTTCCGCAAAGATGTCTACCCCGACAGGTTATGCAATATCGACTTTATCTGCGTGCTTCCACCAGACAGATGTCTGGTCAGACAATGTTGTCATCTTTCATCGTACGCACAATACAAGCTTGTGTCAACACGATCAGCAGCTTCTCACTGGGGTCAAATGTTGGACCGACACGTTTCCAAAGGTAGACGGATTCAAAGAGATAAGCTGGTGACCGGTCTGATGGCTGAGTATTGCTACGACAATACCACAGTTCACCTGGTAAACAGAATAAAGACAGTCCTATAGCAAATACTTCCATAGGGGAGTGGAGTGTTAGAGACTTTCTCCTACTAGATTCAGCATAGAGAGTAAAAAATGGTGCATAAAATATGCCACATAATAATGGATGAAAGGGCAAAAATTATGCCAAATAAAAGCGATGAGTGAGAGGAAGAAAAAAATAAAGAAAAAAGTGATACTTGCATTCACAGACGTGAGATCGCACAACCGTATCGTCACACTGGGACATCCACTAGCGATTTTCACATTATTAATATTCACATGGTAATATATACATATTAGTTCACATGTTAGTAATGAAAATATAGAATGTAAAATGCCAACTTACGCCAATCCTGGCTCACAGACTTTTTCTTCAGATGAATGAAGTTAAGGCACTAGCCGTGCCTTTTAACACGTGTACTTGGAGTCGTTAATTTTAACTTTAATTCCCTCTCTGACTTCGTGTGTTCAGTTTCCTCAGATATTCCGGATTTCTTTATTTAAAATGATAGAGATTTCCTGTGATGTTTTGTAAGTCCTGATAAATACTCCAATAAAAGGTGTTCGGACTGATAAAATGTAATTCTGAATTCTAGGCTCCACTCTGGAAAGGTCTGGTTGTGTCGTCTTGGCAAGCGATCTTCACAGTAAATTTGACTGACTGAAGCGTCAGGTTATATTTACTGTCCTCCCCCGCTCTGTTTGTTATGCAGCTAGGCAAAAGCTCCAATCATTTCAAACATGCTGGTTGAGAGGGGGGGGGGATGGGGGATTTCAAAATATTCCTGACACGGAAAAATTGTGAACGTGATGTAAATGTCAAGTCTTCCGTATAAGGCATGAAAATATCCGATCCTTGGCAGGCGAACTCACCAACATTTCTGTAAACACATACGACATTGTGTTTCAGATATAACATAATTATTACTATCTAAAGTAATCTTGTCCTCCGTGTCTGTCCAAAATGTGTCACCCAAACAAATAATCTCTTATCTGTCGCATACCCTGGCCTCATCAGCAATTAGCAAATACACTGGCGATTTCCGTGTTAATCGGTAGCGGCCAAGGTTGGGTACGCGAGAATTTTACCAACCTGCCTCTCGTTAATATTATCTCTGCCACTCCTTCCAAAGTTTTAGTGAAGGGACGGGTAACAAACAGACGTGATGACTTATCTCTGAGAGGAGTGAAGGAATGTAGATACAAAATAGCTGCTCCAGTGCAGAGAAAGAAAAGGGTGTGACTCGGAAAAAAATCGCAATAAAATCAGCACAAACATGTAACTGATTACTGCCGTAGTGGAAGAGAGATCGGAAAGAGGTCGCCCCAAAATGCATCTTGTGACATGTAGAAGAGAACTGGAGACAGAAATGAAAATGATGAGTAAGGCATAGAAATACTTTGAGCTGATGGCACGCAGCAGGAAGACTGGGCATGTGTTTGTTGAAGGCCTGTAGTACCTGGGGAGGTAAAGGGTATTGATAGATTGATTTCAATAGAGGTACACGTGCTCTATACGCCGGAGCACTCAGACGCTCACACTCACAGACGCTCGCATTCACAGACGCTCACACTGACAGACGCTCACACTCACAGACGCTCGCATTCACAGACGCTTACACTCACAGACGCTCACACTCACAGACGCTCGCACTCACAAACGCTCACACTCACAGACGCTCGCACTCACAGACGCTAGCACTCACAGACGCTAGCACTCACAGACGCTCACATTTACAGACGCTAGCACTCACAGACGCTCACATTTACAGACGCTAGCACTCACAGACGCTCACATTCACAGTCGTAAAAAAGCTTTTTTTAAAAATATATGCTCTTATCTTTCTACAGAAATACAATAAGTATGATTAAATTGGACTACTGATTCCTTAGGCATGTCGTAAGGGATGACTAACCAGAGGTTAAGCTTAGTGCTGGCAAACGCATCATGTTAAACAAATTGATACAGAAAATACCACAACAGCACATTAATGCTTTGATGGAGACTTCCTGTAGAAGGACCAGTAATGTAGTGGTTCCATGTCCCCATAAGGAGCGAAAAAAAAATTATTAGGGCTGATATTGATTTAAACAGACTTAATCGATTAATCGAATTTCTTTAATCGGAGATTAATCGATTAAGTTTCTTTCATTTCATAAATTATAAATAAAATATTTTTTTTATTAAATCACTAAGAACTTTATTTATTTTAATTGTTATACGGTAACATCGGCCTGGAAATATAATGAAAGTACTGAAAGGTTAAAACCAAGCAGTTTATTAATACTTAACATTGTAAATGCTCTCGTATTTAAGTACAAAATATAAACATTGCTAAAATGGAATAGACGATCAAAATTTGTTTCATAAATTAATCGATAAAACCCTTTTTCCGATTATCTATTAATTAACCGTTAAAGGTGCCAGCCCTAGAAATTATGAATGCAGAGACAGAAATTTTGTTAACTATTCGGAAATACACCTCTGATATAACCGACGAACTTGGTTCTCTGGTTGAGTGATACGTATCTCGCCCAAAGCAAGCAAGACTCCTGCATCCGTCTCTTTCCCCCCCCCCCTCTCTCTCTCTCTCTCTCTCTCTCGTGCACGCTAGCATCCATTCACCTTGCATGCTCTTCTATGGCCATTAAGACACCCGTCTATTTATCATTTATATTCCACACGACCTCTGACCCCGGATATCGACCACTGCAGGAAATAGGAGCCGACAGGGGTCGGTAAAACATTGGTGTCACGCCTCTTCCCATTCATCCTCAATTATTGGTTATTTGTCATACTAACTGACTCTTATACAAAAGAGTTCTTTTGAACTAGTGTTTCGTCAAACGGATTTTTCTAAATGGAGTTCGTTTTTAGAAGGTTTTTCTTTTAGGAAGCTCTTCATGACGACTCCTTCTAAAAAGTTATTTTTCCATTTGATCATCATCAGATGCCATCTCCACATCGAAGGTCGGCCACAGTGGATCTCTCAACGTCTTCTGTCTCATGTTTTGATGGTACACTCTGATAGACTCTTTCCTGTTCATCTCTTGATGTTATCTTCCCACTTATAGTGCTGTCTTCTTCTTGCACGTTGGCCTTCAATTCTGCCTTCTATTATGGTCTTCAGTAAGGTTTTACAAGGCCAAAATATTTTAGCTGTCTAATTTTGATCTTCTAGATTTTCAAGGAATTCTTTGTTTTCTTCTCTTTCCATGAGACACGCTCCATTCTTCTACATATCCACATCTCAAAGGTCTCAATTATTTTTCCATTTCAGTTATTCCAAATGAGTGGTTTGTTTATTTATTTGTTTGTTTTCTTCTCTTTCCATGAGACACGCTCCATTCTTCTACATATCCTCATCTCAAAGGTCTCAATTATTTTTTCCATTTCAGTTATTCCAAATGAGTGGTTTGTTTATTTTTTTGTTTGTTTGTTTCTTTGTTTACTTATTTGTTTAAACAGAGTGATTATTCTAGAAAAGATTTCTTTTACAAGAAAATAACTTTATTCACAAGAGCTTCCTTCTAACGAAATATTATCTAAAACAGGGATAGACAACCCTGAAGCTGTGGGTATCTATTTTAATTAATTATGTCGCATTATTTCTGCTGCATGCCCTGATGACCGTTCTAACTCTCCAGTCGTCATTTCATTCTTGTCCGTTTCAACTTCATTGAATCTTTGTAGTCAAAACTTGGCATGCCTTATGGTCAATGGTCATGAAAAAATCGCAATGCATGCATGATCTTTTAATGGGTGTTTATATAGCTTTCACTGTGCAATGCGCCACATTTTTATATTTCCCGAAAAGGCAGTGGGGATTTTTTTTATTGTTGTTTCAGTTAGACCAGTTAGTAGTATATAGGAGATTGGTTAAGAATACTTTTCAAGATGACGAGGCACACGATTCTGCAGCGTTCAATGGTGCGAAAAATTTGCTCTGGCGACCGTCGCACCCTCTGTCGGCATTACTTTAGAATTTTATAGTAGTAAAAAGTATACCTGCCAAAACATGGCGGGTAATAACTAGGTCATGCTCTTTCTGCTGCAATGCCCTAATGCCGGCAATAATTCTCCTGTGATTATTTATCTGGTTGCATTGCTTAAGAAGCTGTGGAGTAACGCGTCACAAAAATTGCAAGGAGCGAAGTGAAAAGAAAATAAAATGGACTGAAATTGGACTAATTAATTAACAGCTGTTTTATCACATGTTTTGTAAATGTATGAATATTTTTTTAACTTGCCTTTGTACATATTTAACAACAACACAAAACAAAACAGAAATCAAAATAAACCTACTCCGTGTCTAAACCATTATTTAAAGGAGTATCGACTTGAGCGACTAAATCGGCTGAGTTACTGCAAATGTAACGCGCTCCATTCTCTATTTACACTCTCATGTATTAACAATGGGAATATTTCAAGAAATGGTGTCAACAATCAAACAAATGCTATAAATAAAGATGGAAAAACTATCTTTTAGGGCTTAAGCCGCTCATGGCATGTTAATCTTTTTGATCGTGGACATTAAACGCTTAGCGAGACGTGAGACAGTTGCGTCAGGGATTAAACTAACCTTGACAGACATTTGTTCACTATGGCCTCTTGTTTATATAAAACCGGCAAATGTTGTCAAATTAAGAGGGAGGTCGCTTAAATTTAACTTGTGTTAAATCGTGCCGGAGTGACCTGCGAAAATTGTCAATCCTTATGTCTGTCCGGATTGTGACAATATCGACCAGCCTATATCACATAGTCATCTCCGGCGATGCCATTAATTAGCAACACTATCCATATATTTCAAAGTACGACACTTCCTAAAATATAAAAGATGCGTAGGTGAAATTTACAAAATTAAGACACCCTACAAGGAGATTGGTTTAAACAAAATAATTGCTTACACTAGCTGAAATTAACATTTTTGACCGTAAGATTCGAGTCTTAAGATTCGTCACTGGTTTCATTCTCTTCAATTCTGAGAGGACTAGACGTCAGAATAGAAAGTAAAAGATTCTCATCTAGGACGTGATAAAGATTAGTAGTAACTTGTAAAGTTAACAGTGTAAAACTACTATCAAAATTAGTAGAATCACAGTTCCTAGGAATCTGCCTCAAGTGATAAAGCTAGGAGTTGTAAATTAGCATTAGCTCACATTAGAAGACTGCATTTCTACTGCTGCAGTGAAATACTATCGACCAATCTGTGCAGTAGCGTATGAATACTCAACCTTCTACGAAGGCATAAGTCTTAAAATGAATATTTTCTGATTCTTATATGTGTAGTTAAATGTATAGAATTGTTTATTACTGTAAAGTTGTATATGAGCCTAGCAACTTCATCATGTAAAATATATTGCCACATTAACCACCACTACAAGAGCTGGCGACTGCTTTACGTTAGTAGCCCCACGCTAAAAGGGCTTAGCATGAATTTATTGAAGGCTTATGCTTCTGGCGTAGCAAACAGTTAATGAATGAATGCATGCTTCGTATAAAAATGTAACTTTAATACTTGTGCTAAAACGAATCGTAAAAGTATAGTATTTTCTTTGATTTCCACAGATGTTCGCAGCTTTATAAGTATCATCAGCTGTTAAATCTTCCAGACAGTATCATCAGTTCCAGTTATGTTGTGCACATCTTAATGGCACTATCTTGAGGTACGATAGAGACAGCATCATCGGTGGCGTTTTATGTTGTACACATCTTATAGACAGAACGCTGTGCACATCTTACAGACAGAACTCTGTGCACATCTTACAGACCGCAGCATTAACCGCTGTTTACGCTGTGCACATTTTACTTATCAGTGTGAGGCAGTAGAAATTCTTTGTCGGCCTTTGAACTACATGAATCGATTTGTGGAATTATCAACCTAGACATGTAAGCTGTAAACACGTTGTTCTTGTTTTGTCTGCGTGTTCGGAAGTCAGTTTTCATTATCTGTGTCCCTTTTCTTCAACTCCTTTCCTTTTTAAATCTGTTACATTATTCACTCGCTCTAGATTGGTTGTAATGAATTTCCAACACTTATTGTCTTCTGTCTTGACGGTACACTCTGGCAGACTACTTCATATCCATCTCCTTATGTTTCCACTCTGACAGACTACTTCATAACCATATCATGCTGTTTTAACTCTGACAGACTATTTCATATCCATCTCATGAACTTTCCACTCTGACATAATTTCATATCCATTTCACGATGTTTCAACTCTGACATACTACTTCATATCCATCTCATGACGTTTAGACTCTGGCAGACTACGTCATATTCATCCAATGATGTTACCACTCCGATAGACTACTTCATATCCATCTCATGACGTTTCAACGTAGACATACTATTTCATATCATATCATGATGTTTCCACTTTGACATACTACTTCATATCCATCTTTTGATGTTTTCACTCAGACCGACTACTTCCTATCCATCTCATGACGTTTCCACTCTGACAGACTAGGTCATATCCATCTCATGATGCTTCCATTCTGGCAGACTACGTCATATCCATCTCATGATGTTCCCACTCTGACAGACTACGTCATATCCATCTCATGATATTTCCACTCTGACAGACTACTTCATATCCATCTCATGATGTTCCCACTCTGACAAACTACGTCATATCCATCTCATGATGTTTCCACTCTGGCAGACTACTTCATTGTCGTACGGAAGGTTAATTGTTTTATTTGGCCCGTCTAAGTAAAGTGGATGTCGACAGATACGCGAGAAAAGGTATAGAAAATAGATTTCACAAGTGATAGACTGAGGGAAAGATATGTCTCTGGAGTGATTTGGTTATCTACTCCAGCTTATCCGTACGACTGTACTTTATTACCAGACAGCCTCCCTATCAAGAATAGATAAGTTACTCTACACACACACACAGCTATGTAACAACAAGACACACAATCGTGGAAAAACTTCGGATAAATGGGTATGTGTCTGACCAACACACAACGTAAATTTCTTTGTTAGTTTATTATCATTAAACTCGACATCAAAATATCTAAAGGAAAAGATCAAAGAGTCATTTACATGCATATGAAATAAAGCAGAAAAAGTGCACCCTCCTCGAATGGAGAAAAAACCCAAAATTATTAACCCAAAGGTTGAAGGTTAGCACTATGTTACAGAATGGACGGTATTGGTACTCTATGAGACCCAGTAAAGTAAACAAAATTTAGACAAATCAGATATATGGATAGTTTCCAGCAAACAAGGAAAAATACTCACACACTCTCTCAAACAGTGGCCACTCTCACACTCTTATCTAATTGTCTGGTATGGTAGGTCTGTAATATCCCTTGGTAATAGAATTAGTCCATGAATATATTATCTATTTCACTTAATATTCTGCCACCCCAGTTGTCGCAGATCCAAATTGGCCCCAGTTCATCCCCAGAAACTAACTAGTGAGGTGAACGCCTAATATGGTGCTTCTCCTGGATATAAATGTTACTACAAATACGAGGGGCGTTCAGAAAGTAATGCACCACATCGTGTTTCTCAGGAGCTGTTTATTAAAAAAGCATGAAATTTATACACAATATACATGGATATGTCATGTAAACATCGGTATTATTCAACAAAATCCCCATCAACTTGTACGGCTTTATGCCAGCGTGAAACAAGTGCATGTATTCCTAGCCCGTACAAGATTTTGTCTTGATCATGTAGCTATTTCTTCGCTGCATGAGTCACTCCTTCATCATCTTCAAACCTTGTCCCACGGAGTGCATCTTTAAGTGGACCAAATAGATGAAAATTAGAGGGTGCCAAATCGGGACTATAGGGTGGATGGGGTAGTACAGTCCAACCCAATTTGGTGATTGCTTCCCGTGTTGCCAGACTTGTGTGAGGTCGCGCATTGTCGTGAAGGAGAAGCAGGTCTGCTGGATTCTTGTGCGGCCGAACTCTGCGAAAACGTTGATTGAGTTTTTTCAATGTCTTAATGTAAGCTTGCGAATTGATTGTCTCTCCTCTTGGCATAACGTCCACAAGAATCACACCTTCAATGTCCCAAAAGACAGTGATCATGACCTTTCCAGCTGAAGGAATTGTCTTGAATTTCTTTCTTCGTGGTGATTGCGGATGATGCCACTCCATTGGCTATCTTTTTGTCTCAGGTTCAAAATGATGTGCCCAGGTTGCGTCACCTGTAACGATCTTAGACAAAAAAAGTTCTCTCCATGAGCATTGAAACGCTCCAACAATTCAGAAGAAATTGCTTTCCTTTGCAATCGTTGGTCATTTGTGAGACTTCGAGGAACCCATCTTGCGCAAACCTTAGAAAATCCGAGAGTATGTATAACTGCATTTGCACT
Organism: Oreohelix idahoensis; assembly: GCA_024509875.1. NCBI lineage: Eukaryota > Metazoa > Mollusca > Gastropoda > Stylommatophora > Oreohelicidae > Oreohelix > Oreohelix idahoensis. The sequence goes on along the minus strand of JAMPIV010011685.1, from coordinate 59,371 downwards.
ACCAATGCTGACTGACAGCTGTAAGACCAATTGTTGAGTAGTGATTCGCCTATCAGTAACATTAATGCCCTCAGCGCATTTCAACATTTCTGCGTTGGTGGCTGTGGCAGGACGTCCACAGCGCGGCCGATCAAGCAGCTCCGTATCTCCACTTCCTGATTCTTTGATTCTCTTAACCCAGCGACTGACTGTACTACTGTCGACTGCAAAACGTCCATACACATCTGTTGCTGTCTATTTTGCATATATGTTTAAAGACATCAACCTGTTAATTATTTTGACAGTCTAAGACAAGGGAACTGGTGATTTACGTTAGTGACAGGTTTGATTCCTGGTTATCTTCCCTTGTCTTATGCTGACTGTTCGTCTTGTCTTAGTTTCGCTCAGGTCTGTACCATCTCTGGGCATGCGCAGGTTTTGGCGCGAGACCGGGAAACTTCCGTCTTGGGGAGTGTACTCTGGGCGTTCTGATCGGAGGGAGGTCCGATAAGTTTTCCTAGCCATTTTTCGGAGATCTGGAAGTTCTTTGTATGACTAAGATGTCATCTTTCCTTCCCCAAGTGAATTCTGTATGCCAGGAATGGCAGTGTAGTGTTTTGTGTTATATAGGATTCTGAAATAAGGTAATGAAGTCAATTTTACTACATTTCGATTGCCTTTAGAAACCATGTTGAACTCAGCTCACAACTGACTTATTACATAGAGCCCCATCTTGGGTTCTTGAGAACGGGAACCAAGACCAAGTTGTCTTTTGTACCTTAGAAGCCCAGAGGAAAGTTATTTACTGGAGTAACCCGCTATTCAGACGGTGGGAGTAGCAGGAATTGGTACACGAATATATATATATATCACTACAAGGTACCTGATATGTGAGGCCCGCTACTTGCGGCCTAATGATATCGCCATAAAGGTCCGTTGTCACGGCCTTTGTTCTTCAGGAGAAGAAATGTCTGGCATGAGACGCCAGCAGAAGTCTTAGCCTTTTGGTTAGGCCATTAAACCGCCCTGTCCCGTGCGGTATATTTTGTACAGGGGTACCTGACAGGGGTTCTGTCAGGGTACCAGAACTTTTTCTAGTATATAGAAGCAGAAAGTGGATTGACAGGCCATCATTGTTGGCTCCATACATCTGTGATTATGCAAGTGCTTACCATCATAATATGTTCCATGATTATTGTGCCATTGACTGTGTCGTCCATAATACTATCGTATGTCGTGCAATAAATGTAATGAAACGTAAGCGGCAGTTCCTTCCTTCACTGACCTCTGCATGTGGATGAGAGTTGGTTCAGTGTGAAGCTGTTCAGAACCCAACAACGCATTCGTCTACACACACACACACACACACACCACATCATCCCACAGCAATATTCTAGTACTACACGTCAGAATACATGTATGCTGTTTCTGTGAGTGACTACAGTAACACGACACGCTCAATCTACTAACATTCACTCCACACCCCAACAGTACTTTACATCTGGTGGACCAGATTCGTGGGGTTTTCAGATAAACTTATTTTCATGCCCACATCTGGCGTTACATCGAAACACACAAGACAGTGCTAAATAGGTCAATAACTGCTGACCCAGATAAACACTGACGTTAGGACCATTACGATTCTGCTACAGAAATATTGCTACATGGACCACAGCTTCTACAGGAATATCGCTACATGGACCACGGCAGTTACAGAAATGTTGCTACATGGACCACTGCACTACGAATAAGCTGCTACTAAAGTTCTTCAGACGATGTCTGCTTATTTTGAGTAAACAAGTCACGTCGTTTGCTGTCAAGCTTTGATTGTAAACAACTCAGCTGATTGTTTACAGTAAACAGTCTACAAACTCGTCAACGTTGGAGCATCCAGTCTCAACTGGTTTTCGAGAAAGTTTTGTAGCTGTACGAAATGTACCACTACATTTGTCGTCGTTCGGTACCCGTCGACGGTGGATCTTCTATTTTTTGCAGTTCTAACATTGTACTGCTGTGTTGACAAAGGGCCAGGAAATTACTTGAAGATAAGTGGCGAGTTATTTTGAAAACTGTGCCGTTATATTGTGTAACTGAGCCTTATTTGAAACACATTATATGCTATTATATGCTATTTGTTTTTGTCACGTGTGTTATTAGTGTGTTATTTTTGTTTATTTCAGCGGGCATGGTTGGGTCGGTGGCTCCAATGGAATATCCCACATAAACGAGGGTCTATTGGAGTGTTCTATAAGGAACTTATCGTAAATTTCCCCATTTGTGGAAATTTGTGCGACTTTTGGTTGCTTACACGATATTTTTTGTTAGTTGTGACGAGATGTGTTAGTGTTGTTTTCGTTATTTTTTCTCATTCTTTAGTTGTGTTCTAATTTGTTTGTATTTGTCTGCCTTCCCTTTTCTATTGTTTATTTCTATACACCCTTATGTTTATACACTGTGTTGTCATTGTATTAGTGTATAATTTCGCAGTTATCACTACAATTTTTTGTAACATTTTCTTTAGTTTTGCTTTTCAGTTTATTTAACCTCTGCGAATATTTTCATTTGTCAAGATGTTTGTCTCTGTTTAATTGGTGTTAGATGGTGTTGTCACATACAGTCTACATATACATTTAGTCATGAACTGTTATTAATATGATGCACATAAGATACTGAAGTGATTTGGTGACATTATAAACAGGGTAACTGTATAAAGTCTTTGACAAAAGACTTGTCTCCCACTGAGATTGGGATAAGTGTATTATTGTTTCAGGTACTAATAGGTAATTATAAGACAGAATGTCTACATTGGATTTCTTCATCCAGCAAGGGTTGACCCTTGGCAAAACTGGTGAGAAATTGGAAGAGTTTGCATTGGCTCAACATGCAAAAGCACAGAAGGCTGAAGAGAAGAAGATGCAAATGCAACTGGATAGAGAAGCTGAAGATAGAAGAATTCAGCAACAACAGAAGCTACAAACTGAACTTGAAGAGAAAAAGTTACAAAGAGAAGCTGAAGAGAGGAAAATTCAGAATGAAAGAGAACTTGAAGAGAAAAAGTTACAAAGAGAAGCTGAAGAGAGGAAAATTCAGCATGAAAGAGAACTTGAAGAGAAAAAACTGCAAGCTGAAGAGAAAAAGCATCAAAGAGAACTTGAAGAGAAAATGCATCAAAGAGAGGCTGAAGAGAGGAAAATTCAGCAGGACAGAGAATTTGAGGACATAAAGTTACAAAGAGAACATGAAGAAAAACTCTTAGCTTTGGAGATAGAGAAAACAAAAGTGATGAATATGAGTAGTTCTCAAGCGACTTCTAGTAAGACAGATCATAATACTTATAAAATCAAACTACCCCCTTTCAATGCTGTAAAGGACGACATAACGTTTTATCTTGATAGGTTCCAACTTTCATGCGAAGGGCATAAGGTAGATAAGGAGAAGTATGTCGGTCAACTAATGGATATACTTACAGGTGAACCATTGAATACTATTATGGCAATAGAGGAGCCTAACAAAACTAACTATGAAGTGGTTAGAGAAACCTTATTAAAGAGGTATCAGCTCAAAGAAGATGATTATCGTCTTCGTTTTAAGACTATGTTACCAGAAACTGGGGTTGAGTTCTCAGACTTTATCACAAAGATACGTCTTACTTTCAATCGATGGATTGAGTTGTCTAAGACTGAACACACATATGAAGCACTTATGGACTTGTTGTTTAGGGACAAAGTAATGTCATCAATTAATGAGTCCTTTCTCGCATTTATTCATGAACGTAAACCTAAAGACATAAAAGAGATGGAACAATACTGTTGCCAGTATGTCACTGCACACCCACAACAAACAATCAGTAATTCTAAGATTAAAGAGGGTTTGCCAGTGGCTTCTGCGACACCATATGGGCCTAATTTTCAGGCTAAGTTTCAAGGTAATAAACGCAACTTTGATAAGAAAGGTAATCGTAATTACGGACAGGATCAGGGTGATCCATCCTACAGGGGTTCGTCTTCTAATAATTGTAGGCGATCTGACAGCCCTCGTAACTTTAGTTCCGCCAATTTTGGCAACTTTCGTAGGGGTAGCCACAATAAAAACTATCCTGGCTATCATAATTTTGCAGGGAAACAGCAAAAACAATCGGGTAGATATGATAATCAAAGAGGAAACCACAGTTGCAATTGTGAAAACTGTGGGGCAAATCAAACCAATAGTTGCAAAAAGTCAAATAACAATAATTTCAGGGGACATAATAATCGGGGTAGAGGACAACACAACAATAATAGATCATGTCATCATGCTAACTGTGCTCAACAGGAGTCACAAGGAGTTAGTAATGAATCAAATGATAATAAAGCTAACCCTAGTGCTGTCACTTGTTCTGCCTTCGATTATGAGAGAGCGTCTCTATGCCCTCAGTGCACTACTTTGTTTGAACCTACTACTATATCTACATTGAGTTGTGGCCATCCTCTGCCCGCTCTTCATGCCGCAGCGGCACATGATGGAAGAGGATCTCTTCTCCTACATAGAGGTCTAATGGACGACAATCCAGTCTCAGTTCTTTTTTATTCTGGATGTACTACTATTGGGATTAGGCAATCTCTGGTAGATCCTTCCTGTGCTACTGGGAAAGAGATCAAATGTGTGACATTTGGTGGCACAGTAGAAAAATATTCTACTGCTATCATACACATAGCTACTCCTTTCTTTACAGGAGATGTCCACGCGTGTCTTCTACCGAATCCTATTGTGGATCTTATCGTCGGGCGTATACACGGGGTTAAACAGTGTACCCCGCAGCAAATTGTTGCCTGGGAGGAGCGAGATATGGAAACTGCTAATGCAGTTGTCACTAGAGCACAGGCTCAGAACGTGTCTCCGTCTTCACCCACCGAAGGTGATGAAGTACAGGAGCAAGATAATCAGTCGGTAATTTCGCGTGACTCTTTTATAAAAAGTCAACAAGAAGACATTTCTTTTAAAAAATTATTCCTCCTTGTTAAAGATGGTGACCCAAATCAGTACACAAATCGTAAATCCTGGATCACTATGAGGAATGGTGTGCTAGTGCGTATGGTACAGCACTCAGACACATCTATGCATTCCCAAATTCTTGTACCCAAAAATATGAGAGTTCGTATACTGCAACATGCTCACGACTCCCAATGCGCTAGTCATATGGGATTTTCACGTACTAAGTCGAGAGTTCTTGCGGCTTTCTTTTGGCCATTCGTAAATAGAGACATACGTCTGTATTGCCGCTCGTGCAAAGTATGTCAAGAAGTCAAGTCGAAGGGTCCTCGACATGCAGCACCTATTCAGGCTGCGGACATTTCTATCCGTCCGTTTCAAAAAATGGCGATAGATATAATTGGTCCTTTTAAAATCAAATCAGCCAGACGACACCAATATATTCTTACATGCGTAGACATGTGTACTCGCTGGCCAGAAGCAATACCTCTTAAGAGCATTTCTACTGCCGACATTGCAGACGCTCTTTGGATGGTATTTTCACGTCTGGGATTTCCTGGGGAAATCTTATCAGACCATGGCACCCAACTGATATCTGACACTATGTCACAAGTGATGTCTACTCTTCATATTGATAGGTCTTTGAGTAGCATCTATCATCCGATGTCTAATGGGTTAGTCGAACGTTTCAATAGAACCCTCAAAAATTTACTTGGGAAGATAACTGATGATCATCCCGAGGATTGGGACAGAGTCTTACCCGCGGCTCTCTTCGCATACAGAGAGGTTCCTAATGAACACACCGGGTTTTCTCCTTTTGAGCTTGTCTTTGGCGCGCGTCCGCGCGGCCCTATGTCGTTGCTTCACGATCTGATAGCTGCAGATGATATTAGTGATGACACACAATCTTCTTATGAATATGTCATTGCACTAAGGCAGAAAATCATTGAAGCATGCAAATTAGCAACTTCTGCATCGGAATTTGCTAAAGAAAGGGCAAGGCAATTTGCGAATAAGAATAGACGCCTACGACAACTTTGTCCAGGTGACAAAGCGTTTGTATTACTCCCTACCAGGGAAAATAGACTTCTCATTGGATGGAAGGGTCCTTTTATGATTGTCTCTAAAATTTCTGATGTCGTCTATGTTGTCGATATAGAGAGAAAACATAAAACCTTCCATATAAATATGCTTACGGAATTTTTTGAATGTCCAGAGTTCTTGCAACCTATCTTTCGAGCGACGGACGACACTCCAGTCCCTCAGGGTTGTTACTCATCGCTGTCAGTTATACAGGATGAAGAATCTACTTTCTCGGGCGTTAATCTTCCTCTTCCGATGATTCCACTTCATTCTACGGAATCATGGGAAAACGTTTCTATTTCTCCTAAATTGTCTACTGGGGAACGACTACAAGTCTATTCTACTTTACGAGAATTTCAGGATGTTCTCACGGACATTCCTGGACATTCATCGGTCATTAAGCATGACATTATATTAACTGACCATACTCCTATCAGGGTCAGACCTTACCCTATCCTATTCATTTCCAAACACAGGTCGAGAAAGAATTGGATGAAATGATACAGTTAGGGATAATTGAACCATCCAATTCGGCATACTCGTCGTCTATGGTTATTGTTCGAAAGAAAGACAATAACATACGCCTTTGCGTCGATTACCGTAAACTAAATCAGGTAACGAAGTTCGATGCAGAGCCTATGCCGCTATTGGATGAGCTACTTACTATACTTTCTAACTCTCGGTTCTTCACCAAACTAGACTTGAGTAAATGTTATTGGCAAGTTCCGCTAACTGAACGTGCCAAACATTTCACTGCTTTCTCTACACCCAGGGGTTTGTTCCAATGGAACTTCATGCCTTTCTGCCTTATGAATGCCCCTGATACATTCGTACGCATGATGCGTCGTATTCTTTCACATCGTTCAGATGTTATAGCATACTTGGACGATATCTGTCTCTTTAGTGATTGTTGGGAAGATCACTATTTGGGGTTATGTAAACTGCTGTCTACTCTGCGCGAGCATAACTTGACAGCTAAACCATCTAAAGCCTATGTTGGATTTGGTGAAATTTCTTTTCTTGGACACCGTGTTGGACATGGTCTCTTGAAGACAGAGGACCACAACACGTCTAAGATACTCAACATCATTATTCCTAAGACTAAGAAACAGATCCGTAGTCTCTTAGGTCTAATACAGTTCTACGGAAGATTCATCCCGAATCTTTCTTCTATTACGGCACCACTCTCAACCCTATTGAAGAAAGGGTCTCCTAATGTGGTGCGCTGGTCACAAGAATGCCAATCTTTATTGGATCAGATTAAGTCTTTATTTTCATCTCCTCCTATCTTAAGACTACCTATAGCTGAGAAGACGTTTGTCCTTCGTAGTGACACCTCATCAACAGGGATAGGGGCGGCACTGATGCAAGAGTATTCAGACACTCTGCATCCGGTAATGTACGTCTCTAGGAAATTGAATGCGGCAGAGAGGAATTATTCCGTTCTAGACCGAGAATTGTTGGCTATGGTCTGGGCGATTCTTAAACTGCAAAGATTCCTTCTCGGCGCGCATTTCATAGTAGAAACGGACCAAAAAGCTCTCACAGCTATGCAGAGTAAGGATTTGAAGAGCTCAAGATCCACGCGATATGCTATTGCTCTTCAACCTTTTAATTTTACGGTACGAGCTATCCGCGGTTCAGATAATGTGATGGCAGACATATTGTCGCGATGCCCACATGAATCTACTTACCTCTCATGTCTAGATCTCATGATATAGAGCTAGATTTAAGTCTGTATCTTACAATAACATTCTGCTAGAACAGTTGTTAACACTTTACTTAAATTCAGTGTTATGAATTTATTGTGCTTTCTCTGTTGCCGTTCTTGGTATAACAGAGAAGGTTTAGTTGACACAATATAAAGGTCGAAAATTAATAAGGCCACATTTAATTATTGTAAATGTAATAGTGACTATGGTACATTATAACATTCTAAGAATTGTGTTATTTGGATTGTTCTCAGCAAACCACTACATTGTCCGAGAGTGCCGTTACAGTCTATCTGGATGCAGTGTGACTTACAGGCTATTCATTGGATCATACAAGCGTCCTCCGGACAAGGCTTCTGAGATCAACACCTGTTAGTTAGAATGTGTACTGATGTGGAAAAACTTTGTAAATTGTGTAATGTTCAACCATTAGATAATAATGACTTTGTTACATTAATCTTTCAGAGATTTCTAGGCTAAATTTGATTTCTCTATATACATATTGTAATTCATCATTGCTACATATATTTATGGATATTTTATGTACATATTGTTGACATTGCAACATTGCCAGCTCCTAAAGGTTCCAGTGGCACCTCCCGGATATATTTTATCTGGAGAATATATATTTTCTCTTGTCTTGTGAGATAACTGTTGTTCTCACCAGACGCGCTATTGTGCGTCGTTTGGGTCTGACATTATGTCGTTACATTTATGTTGATCCTTTCATCGGCACATTATTCATGCATTATGAGCTTGTTGCATCTTGCTCAGTGATGTATTACCCAAAAAAAATGTTTCATTTTTTTTACCCGGGGGGGGGGGGGGGGGGCGGTAACCTGTTGCTGTCTATTTTGCATATATGTTTAAAGACATCAACCTGTTAATTATTTTGACAGTCTAAGAAAAGGGAACTGGTGATTTACGTTAGTGACAGGTTTGATTCCTGGTTATCTTCCCTTGTCTTATGCTGACTGTTCGTCTTGTCTTAGTTTCGCTCAGGTCTGTGCCATCTCTGGGCATGCGCAGGTTTTGGCGCGAGACCGGGAAACTTCCGTCTTGGGGAGTGTACCCTGGGCGTTCTGATCGGAGGGAGGTCCGATAAGTTTTCCTAGCCATTTTTCGGGGATCTGGAAGTTCTTTGTATGACTAAGATGTCATCTTTCCTTCCCCAAGTGAATTATATATGCCAGGAATGGCAGTGTAGAGTTTTGTGTTATATAGGATTCTGAAATAAGGTAATGAAGTCAATTTTACTACATTTCGATTGCCTTTAGAAGCCATGTTGAACTCAGCTCACAACTGACTTATTACATAGAGCCCCATCTTGGGTTCTTGAGAACAGGAACCAAGACCAAGTTGTCTTTTGTACCTTAGAAGCCCAGAGGAACGTTATTTACTGGAGTAACACGCTATTCAGACGGTGGGAGTGGCAGGAATTGGTACACGAATATATATATATCACTACAAGGTACATGATATGTGAGGCCCGCTACTTGCGGCTTAATGATATCGCCATAAAGGTCCGTTGTCACGGCCTTTGTTCTTCAGGAGAAGAAATGTCTGGCATGAGACGCCAGCAGAAGTCTTAGCCTTTTGGTTAGGCCATTAAACCGCCCTGTCCCGTGCGGTATATTTTATACAGGGGTACCTGACAGGGGTTCTGTCAGGGTACCAGAACTTTTTCTAGTATATAGAAGCAGAAAGTGGATTGACAGGCCATCATTGTTGGCTCCATACATCTGTGATTATGCAAGTGCTTACCATCATAATATGTTCCATGATTATTTTGCCATTAACTGTGACGTCCATAATACTATCGTTTGTCGTGCAATAAATGTAATGAAACGTCAGCAGCAGTTCCTTCCTTCACTGACCTCTGCATGTGGATGAGAGTGGGTTCAGTGTGAAGCTGTTCAGAACCCAACAATGCATTTGTTTACACAGACACACCACATCATTCCACAGCAATATTCTAGTACTACACGTCAGAATACATGTATGCTGTTTCTGTGAGTGACTACAGTAACACGACACGCTCAATCTACTAACATTCACTCCACACCCCAACAGTACTTTACAACATCACATAGACGCTTGTGAATGTTCACAACAGTTTCCTTCTCTGCAACGAGAAATTCTATCCCAATTCGCTGCTTATAACGCAAGTTGCTAACACGTTCCATTTCAACGGTTTAGGGCAGCCGTATTATTTGGCCGGTTGCGGTGCAATTTGGTGCCCACAATTGGCACATGCCATATTTGAAATGTGCAAAATTTCATGCTTCTATCTTCATTATTAGCTTAAAAAACGATGTTGTGCATTACTCTCTGAACGCCCCTCGTAGTTAAAATTGTGAGAGTTCTTGGGGTTCTCCCTTTCACGGGGAAGTACTTCCAGTATTGGGAAACATCTGGTTGCTAAAAAAATGTTACAAAAGATGATTATGGTTCTTCTATGGCCAACTCTGTGTTAGAGCGCCGATTCTGCCCAGCGTATGTATCTAGGGATGTACTCCACTGGAATTACGACTGTCAGGAGTCGGGAACAATAATAATGTTATATGTACACCACTGTGGCTGGTAAAAAAATAAATCTGGATTTGGTAAGTCCAGTGTTAAATTTATTGTTCTCAAATACCATTTGGCGAGTGAACGTTTATAAATGAAATTGATAACGCACAAGCCAAGTAAAGGAGAAAATTACCAAAACAAAAGAAGACCGCTGGACGCCCTTGTGATCAGGTCTGCGAAGAATACAAGAAAACATTTATGGAAAAATGCTACTACTATATATACACACAGACGGGGACAAGACGATCTCTTCTCCACTCCGTCAGTCCTGACAAGGTTTAAAAGGCACACGGCGTTTCCTTACGCCTACACTCTTGCAGACGTCGCTGGCGGCTGAGTTCGGTCGGGCTGAGTTATGTTAACACGCCCGCCCCTGCTCGCGCCTGCGTTCAGCGTACAATGTTAATTATTATTTAATTTCTCCATACGCGCTACCTAAACAATGATCGCCTGTCATTAAATAGCTATTAAATTGTCGGCGTCTGTTAGTTTGTCGTATGGTATTAAAATAATAGACACCATAATAACAAATATGCAACATGAAATATAACGTGTATTCTAGACTCCCATTATCAGTCGATTTAATGCCTGTAAGTCCGGTCAGCTAAACCGTCGGGTTTATCTCTCTCCTGTAGAGATTAAGTGTCGCATCTGCCTACACTCTTAACATAATTACCGTCTAAGGTATGTGGGTAGCGGGTGGCGTGATTTAACATTTTAATTGAATATCTGGTATGAAATCGCTACGCGTTACTTTATTTCACTCGTTCTACTAGCGGGAAAAATCTAACTGAAGAATAAATGTTAAAAGCTATCACTTTTTAAATCATTAGCACTATTATCCTTTTACCAGAAAATTCAGATTGAAAATCTCCACCAACACTAATACACCATATCCACAAGAAATACTGGTTCTAGGACTGCGCTAGACTATTCAAATTCTGATAGTTGGGTTAAAGAAGCAGCAGCAGTATATATATATATGATGTTTTCACTCTGACAGACTACTTCATATCCATCTCATGATATTCCCACTCTGACAGACTACTTCATATCCATCTCCTGATATTTCATCTGTGAGCGACTACTTCATCTCTATCTCCTGATATTTCTGTCCCCTGTTATCCCTTCAGTAGTTTCCCTTCAATATACTCCTGCATTATAGTTTCCGCGAAAATTGTATGCTTTTTTTTTACACTTCCAAAATACTGTATTTGTCTTATTTTCATATCTTTCGTAGAAGAAAGTTATGCATTTCGTGGAACTCGAAGTGAAAATTTCATTTATCAGAATTCCACTATAAACAATCAGAGACTCATCCCTCTTTTTAATTTTCAATATTTCTTCTCTCTGAACTCACGTCCATCGATCGGTACTCTTCTCAAACGTCATTGTCTGCCTGTTTTTAACCTCCGCTTTGTTTCGTTTCCTACCTATTAATGTTAAATCTCTCTTTACACTTTTCCTCTATCATTCCTCTTTGAACTGGTATTTTATCCTTCTGAATATTCATTCTCTGTGGAACTTACCGTCCGAGGAAGATCCCCCGGGGGAACTGAGGGGGAGACAAAGAAACAATAAGACTGCTGCTTCTTCAGACGTGTCACTATAAGTTTGTCCACTTGACTGGCAAACTCATCATGTAAAACAGATTGCTACAGACAACAATGCTGCAGGAGCAATGTGAATTCTTTGGTGCAGGCTTCCTGCAAGGGATCCAGCTCCAATGGTGGTTCCGTGCTCCGTGGGGAGCCAAATAGAAAATCATGGGGACTGACCTAACGCAGGGAAATTCATGAACTATTCTTCCTTAACTCATCGTATTCAGCTTTTCCTTTATCTCACTTACATACGTTTTTATCTTTGCACTGCTCCAAAATCATACATTCATATTTGGTCTTCCACAACTCTCTCACTCTCTCTTTCTCTTTCTCTCTCTCTCTCTCTCTCTCTCTGTCTCTCGCTCCTCTCTTTTCCCCTTTTAGCTCAACCCCTCTCAACCACACTGACGCCTCTGTCGCACCTCGGTGTCTTATGAATGTTGTTTATCTCTTGTATTTGTTCAGATTCATCCCGAATTCCCTGATAAAAATTATCACCACTTTCTAAAATCCATCACCGTATAGTTTCCTCGCTTCGCATTCTCCATCTTGTCTCTGCACCCCGTAACTCACCCCCCTCTCCCACAAACCACACAGATCACGTTTATGAGTACCCTGCTGAGATTATGTAAGACAAAATGGCAATGCACTCCATGTTGTGTTGTAGTGTACAGAAGACCTTCAATTTTGCGAATTAATGATGGACAGTTTCGGATAACAGAAATTTCGGATATTTGGAGTGGGGGAGGGGAGAACACTCTTATTCACACACACACACACTCACACACACTCACACACACACACACTCACACACACACACACACTCACACTCACTCACACACTCACTCACTCTATCACTCTCTCTCTTTTTTTTTAAATTAGTCTTTATTAAACACCAGAGCAACCCGAGGCCTGTAAACAGTATTTTCCATCACCAAAAAATACTAGACACAGTATTAATTAAGGTCTTTGTCTTGTGTGGATGACCTATACTGTATAGTAGGGGAACAACAGAAGTGATTGCGTCATTAATAGGCTGGACTGCCCATGGTAAATTTCCGGTGTTATGTCTTGCGGTTCGCACTAATGACCCGTCATCGATGCATCATTTTTTGGTGATGCCTAGATGGTAGGGAGGATAGTGTGATTCGCTTGCATAGCTAGGCGAGGTTGTCGCACGGCAAGTCCTGGGTTCGAGTCCTGGGTAAGCCACTCACTTCTGTTGTTTTTCTGTTGTCTAGTGTTCTACTTCTTTATTTCTTACGAGTGCCTGAAAACATACCTTTATGTTTGTCTAATATTTATTTAAGCACTAGAACTTTCTCACCTAAAATCGGTCTTAAAGATATCTATCCAGCTGATCTTTGTTTGCGTGAGCCATTTGTACATTGCTTCTTCTACGTTGTCCTTGTTAGCCTTTTTCATTGTTTTTCTCCGAGATCTACCTTTTTCATTTTCTAACACAGAAACAAACAGAAGAATTCATTTGCTTTTTGTAATGTCAGAAATTGTGGCCACCATAATTTTCAGCGAATTTCGTTTCCGATTCCTCCTTTTTTTCATCAAATTAATTGTTGTGATTCCACTTTGTCCGTACTTATGTCGCAGATCATGCCCACGTTCTTTCGTTTTGGTGACTTGGTTAATCGGAAATTCGGATAATCGGGGTTCGGATAAACTGATTTCTACTGTAATAAGTGCCTTGTTATCGAAGTCACATTTAAACGGTATGAACTTGAAACTAATCAGTATTATTAATGTGGGAAACTAAGTCATTATTATTAATGTGGGAGACTAGTCATTAGTATTGATATGGATGACTAAGTCATTATTGTTAATGTGGGAGACTAGGTCATTATTATTGACGTTGGAGACTAGCCATTATTATTAAAGTGGGAAACTAGCCATTATTATTAAAGTGGGAGACCAGGTCATATTATTAGTGCGGGAGAGTAAGTCATTATTATTAATGTTAGAGAATGGGTCATTATTATTAATGTGGGAGACTAGATCATTATTATTAATATTGGAGACTATGTCATTATTATTAATGTGGGAGACTAGCCATTATTTTTATTTGAGACATTAGTCTTACTTACTTACTTAGTCGTTCCCCTTCTACCGTGAGGTGTAGAGGTTTGGAAGAGAGAGCGCCAGACTATCCTATCTGCTGTCTTCCTCCTGGCCTGGTTCCATTCTAGTCCTCGGTCCTTCAAAGATTGTCTAATGTTGTCCTCCCAGCGGACTCTGAGACATTAGTCACAAATATTAATGTGAGAGACTAGATCAAAAGTGTGGGTGTGTGTTTCCGTGAAAGCAAGATGACTGTGGCTTTCATTACTTCCTGGTTACTGAATTTGACAACCTCCTTTTCATTTTGTCGTCAGTAATGTTATCTACAATCTTCCATTTTTTTCAGGAAACCTTACTTATTTCTTTTTTTTTTTTTTTTTTTAATAAAATTTTGCCTCGTTTTGACGAGGCGTGTCCCGTTCAACCTAGTCGGTTATATTAGGGCGCGTAACCAAATATAAAAAGAACCTTAGGTCTGATTTAAGTATGTGTGTCCTTCTCATGTGATAGCTTTCGGTGAGTTTTCGCCATATTCATTCATTCATGACCTTTGAACTTCCCAGTGAGAATAGACCTTCAACAAACTTATGCCAAATCTTACTGTACCGTGCCATCAGCTCAAGGTATTTCCATGCCATCTTCAGCCACTTCATGTTCCCCAAGTGTTCTTTCGTCTTCCTCTATCTCACTTACCTGGAGATTCCAGAATAAGGACTGCCTGGTAAGGATGTGTCCTATTCATCTCCATCGTCTTCTTCTCATCTCTTGTTCCACGAGCGTTTTCCTCTTATGTTTTAGTTTCATCTTAGAAAAGCACTCAACTTTTAGTCGCGAATCCAATGCTAGAATCGCGTATACAACGGATCAAAGAAAACGGTGCTGCCCCAAAAATATACGTATGAAATTTTATGACGGTCTTGTCTTTAAGTGATCAAGTTAGGTTTGAGTTCCTCAGAAATAAACCGGTTATCTACAAGTGATCTACCGCGCAGAGCATAAAAACTGTGTACGTACCTCTTTGTTCTTGATAGCCTCTGTGGCAGTCTCACTGCATGAATGGTTTATATAGACAGCGAGATATAACATGGCAGTAACTTCTGTTCTTGTTGTCTTTATCTTTGAAGTATTTTTTCGTAATATGGTTTTTACATAGAATTCTGGTTTTTTTTTTTTTAAATTTGTTTCCTTATTTCATAAACCAAATTATAGTTTGACAAAAGCGAGATTCTGTTTTCTTTTCTCTCCCTTGAAATTTATGAAATATTGAGTTTCTAAATTGGGTGCTAATGTTAATTGTCGGAAATTATTTACAATCGTCTTGTCATATTGTAAATGCTGCGAATAGCTGTAGATATTCTGTTCCACCTCTGCCCTCCTCGGCTTCGTCTCTCTCTATCTCACTCCGTCTCTTTCCACTGTTCTGTTTGGGCTTCTTCTATTTTTCGTACGCTAGGAATTCCAAATTAAGGACTGCCTTGTGATGATATTGATTTTCTGTATGTGTAACTCGTTTTCATTCATTCATTCATTTTCCTTTTTTTTTTTTTTTTTTGTTGGTTCTTACGGAGTATGTAGCTATCATTGCAGCTAAACCTCCTTGCAAGAATCTTGCACTAAAGTACTCATATGTTTTAACATTTTTGTAGCAACTTGTTTTACACGATGAGGTTGTTAGTCCCAAGCATAACCTCTTCTTATGGCATGGGAAATGCAGGGGAAAGAGGAAACTGGGGTGAGGAAACAACTCAAGAGACAGTGTGACAGAAGCGAATGATGGAAAATTGGAATGGGGACGTGCTAAGCGACACAGCCAAACTGTCGTTGGAGATAAAAGACTTTGGAGATCTAGAGAAACCGATCATTGATGCGAGGATAGCAGTTAATCAGATCCGAATATTGTCTAGCATCTTACACTTTTCAGCAAACCTTACTAATCGCGACACATTAAGAGTTTGCTTCTGACCTATGTGAAAATTAACGAGCAATGATACATTCCCATCAACTTTTTTTTCGGGACAGGGCGCATTGCAATGTGAAAAGTAAATTGAACACCCGTGGAAAGAACTTGCAGGCTTTTCAAATTTTTGTTGTTGTTTGCAGTGCAGTATTGACATTACACAGATTTCCTTGCAAAAAGTATCGCCGGTACGTTTAAATATGTATCTCTACAAGGTACATCTTTGATCTATATATATATTTATATGTATATACAGGGCCGGATTAAGCTAGTACGGGGCCTGTAGCATATGTTAAGAAAGGGGCCCTATTTAATAAATAAAAAACAATAAAACAACACAAATATATTTGAACACATACATTTTTAATTTGCATAGTAATTATCATTATCAAAAGTATCAACACAGTCAACATTATTGTTTAAATATTAATGTTTCTACATTTCTTCTTCTTCTTCCGTCCTTAGCCACCGACCGTCAAAGCAGTCAGTGGCCATTACGCCTAGTGGCGTCTTAGGGCAACAGCAGATAGGTTTTCTTTGCCATTGTTTCCCATCACGCCTATTGGCGTCTTTAGGGCAACGGCAAATCAATCCATTTGCTGTTGTTTCCGTAATCGAAGTGACTGGCAAACGGGTGATCAGCCCGTTGGTGTTTCTACATTTAGCATGAGCAAATTTGTTGATGATATAGGATGTATCAATTTCACGTAGAAGTTTATGTTCAATGCTCAGTAGTGTGAGATTGTTCAAACTCGTTTGACCCATGGTGCTCCTTAGTTCATTTTTAACAAGTTTCAGTTTTGAAAATGATCGTTCTCCACTGCAGTTGGTTACCATTAGTGACAAATAGATGCACAAGGCGATTTCTACATTTGGAAAACAAGACTCCAAAGAATTGTCAATTATCAAACGGTAAAACTACTCTACAAGGTCTAGAGTAGTGCCAATATGAGAAGCAATATCAGTTTTCAACAGTTCTGTAAACTGCACAAGTTCTTCACAAAGACTGTCTTCCAGATCTTCCTGATATGATTTAATAGATTCGATGATCTCGTTACCACCTCTTCAGGTGTAAATGACTGTAACTGACGAAGGAATCCAAATACATCATTCAACTTTTGATAAGCTTTCTGGCGTTTTGGCAAGGCAGAGAGCAAGCTATCAATAAGGACAAGAAATGTTCGGCTTTTAAACTGCTGAGAAGGCGTTTGAGATTCAACAAGTGGATCAAGTGTGCTGGAACCACTGAAATCATCATACTCTCGATTTCGTTTGTGTTTTCTTCTAGTTTGTTCTAGATAATGTTCACACTCAGTCAGATCCTTGGCCTTTTGCTCTATGTCTGCAAAGGTAGACCGCATTGCTTGAATATACCACCGCAGGGATTCATAGAACTGTATTCAAATCTTGGTCAGAAGATTGCAAAGAAGCACTGGTCATTTGAAAACGCTGTAATACTTGATCCCACAGTATGATCATTATTCCTGTTTCTAACTTCATCATGGTTGAAAGTAGACCACGAGCCTGTTGACGACACTCTGCCTTCTGATCATTGTTATCTGAAATATCATCCAAGACATGTTTTATTGCAGAAAAGCTGTGTAAAAGTGCTTTTGTTGCATCTGCCCGAGCGGACCACCTGGTATCTGACAGTCTTTTCACAAAGGGCAAATGGGACTTATTATGAGTACCGCCAGCACATAATGCAGTAGAAAGGAGACCACACCGGTAGGTAGAAGCAGAAAAGAAGGTGTACAGTCTTTCAACAAATCCAAAGAAAATGACTGCTTCTTGACAACCTTCAGCAGCACATTTTCCAACCAAATTTAGTGAATGTGCAAAACACGGAATGTAATGCACAAACTTATTCATCTCTTTAATTCGTGCTTGTAATCCTATAAACTTGCCACTCATGTTGCTGGCGTTGTCATAACTTTGACCACGGCAGTCTTTAATATCAATGTCATTTGCCTTTAAAAAGTTAAGTAGACTTTTAGTAAGCTGTTCAGCACTATGACCTTCCATATCAAAAAATGTCACAAATCTTTCAACTGGTCCAGATGGCAAAACATAGCGCAGAGTCAAAATCAGCTGGTCCATATTAGATATATCTGGAGTAGAATCCAATGAAACGGAATAATACTTGTATTTCTTCACTTCACAGAGAATGTGATCCAGTATGCTGGATCCAATCAGATTGATGAATTCCTCACACGTTGTTTTAGATAGATATGATGTATGTCCAAATCCTTTGTTTGCATGAGTACTTATATGCTCTGCCAGAAAAGGGTCAAACTTGGCCAGTAATTCTAACAACCCTAAGTAATTCCCGTTATAAGGGGACCCAACAATTTCATCACTGCCACGAAATGAAAGGCCTCGTTCTGCTAAAACCTTCACAACTTCAATTATTCGCTCTAGAATTTTGTGCCAAAACTTTTCTTGAATGTCCATTTGTTTCACAAGTTGGGAATCGACACGTTCACCTTTGTTTTTACGCATCAACAGTGAAATTAAAGCTTGTCTATGTGAGGAGCTTTCTTCATGTCGACGCAATAGATTGCTTGCATTGTTCCAGCCATTAAACCCTTCCACAGTAAACTTTGATGAACATTCTGAACTCATAAGCTTGCATGGGAAACAGAATAGGCGCCCTTTACTTTCTGAATAGCATAACCATTTTATTGCATGTTGCTTGTTTGTAAGTTTATGAATATGTGTAAAATAAGACTTCTGACAGTATCGAGTTTTCTTTTCAGTGTCATACAATCGCACGGATGAAGAGAAGGCACTATCAACATGTTGACATTTTTCACTTCCCTTGGATATCCAGTATTCACGCTCACAGTCTTCAATATTGTTCGGCCAGTCACCAATATCACTAGAGTACTTCTTCGTTTCACTTATTCTTTCACATTCAGACTCAGTGTATACTGGGTTTTGCTGTATGTTTTCAGCTGCACAGTCTGCACTAGTACTAGTTGTTCCTGTACTTCCAGCTTCAGCGGTTAGAGTACCACCACCATGAACATCAAAATATTCTGTCAGCTTACGTGTTTTTGATATCACAAGTTGATCTCTTCTGTCTTTTTCTTCCTTCGCTTTACGTTTTTCACTTCCAGAAGCATAATTACGTCCAATATCTCTGTGTTTACTGCTCATTTTTTGAGTTTTCTAAACTTACAAATCAAGAAATTTTAATCAAGATCGAAAGAGAGTGCCAGCACGCCGTATACCTCAATTAAAACAGGAAGTTTCCATTTCCTAAATTCTAGTTTTTATTGTTAATGCAAATTCATTACACAAAGAACGAAACAAAATTAGAGGGGCAGTCACCTAGAGCCAAAAAAGTGGCTTCCACCCAAACGTGACCAAATTTTCAACGCCACTTAAATGGCTTCCGTCAGCAAACAGTTAAGATAAAAATAATGAAGACTCACACTAAGTCACCCTCTTATGCTCTTTCTCTCACAATTTCGTGACACCAAAGGAAAAGGCGCTAAAGATGGCATAAATCACAAGATCATTGGTTTAACGCTCGCATTAGAAGATGACCAAAAAATTATGTACATATTTATTGGCACGGGGCCCCTAAAAGCGCGGGGCCCGTAGCATATGCTACTTTTGCTACTACGTTAATCCGGCTCTGTGTATATATATATATATATATATATATATATATATATATATATATATATATATATATATATATATATATATATATATATATATATATATATATATATATATATATATATATATATATATATATTCTTCTTCTTCTTCCGTCCTTAGCCAACGACCGGCAAAGCAGTCAGTGGCCATTACGCCTTGTGGCGTCTTAAGGGCAACAGCGAATAGATTTTCTTTGCCGTTGTTCCCATCACGCCTAATGGCGTCTTTAGGGCAATGACAAATCAATCCGTTTGTCGTTGTTTCCGTAATCAAAGTGACTGGCAAACGGGTGATCAGCCCGTTGGTATATATATATATCTGCACAATATAATATACATTGATGTTGGTAAGAAATCATCACAGTTAATAGTTTTAAGAGGTAGAAGAGAAATTTAGGGGTGAGATGAGCGTACGTCCATTTTGCCAAAATAATTATTTATACGTCGGCCGATTACACGCCCAAGTCGATTGGCCTTTACATAATAATCCGGAGACGGAATAATGAAAGGTTTATTTTGAGTTTTTGTTGGGTTTTTTAATACGTACCAAGGCTAGATATTAAAAGATTCTCGTACATTTACAAAAAATATTGCAATAAAAGAGCTGCCATTAAGTAGTCACATTTAATTTCACTTGATTTTTTCATTTCTCATTACGTCATTTTTTGACGAATCGCTCAGTGGCTTCATAGCCAATGCACCCAGATAAGTCTGACTACAGCGATCCAATGAAGATGACATGGAATGGAAAACAATGAAATAACCACGTGACAAACACGACCGTTATCAGGACATCAGCACAAAGGGAACTAGATAATTCAGCCCCGTCAATTTTTGACAGATCACTTACTCGGTATTTATACTCGTAATTGTCCAGCTTACATGCCAGTTTGGCTGTTAAATTCAATGGGTTTTTTTTTTTTTTTTTTTTGTCCTTATGTTTTATGATAATCTTAGCAAAGCGCTCACATTTTAACCCGGCATCAAAAACTAGAATCCATTATAAATTTGATCAAAGAAAGATGATCTGCCCTCAGAAACTTACGCATGACGTTTTATGACTGTCTTGTCTTAGATGTGTGCAAGTTAGGTTTGAATTCCTCAGAAATTGACCGGTTATCTACAAGTTATCTTCCGCACCGAGAATAAAATTGTTGTGCGTACCTCTTTGTTCTTGATAGCCTCGGTGGCAGTCTCGCTACATGAATGGTTTATATAGACAACCCAGATATAATGTGGCAGTAATGTCTGCTGTTTGTGTCTTTCTCGTTGGAGTTTATTTTCATAAAATCGTTGTACTGAGAAATTCGCGTTATTTTTTTCCTCCCATTATTTTAAGTATCAAATTACATTTCCACAAACGCGAGTTTGTTTGTTTGTATGCTCTCTTACACGAAATTTAGAAATATTGAGTTTATAATTTGCTCATGCTCTTGTCTGTTGGTTATTTTGAACAGTCTTGTCCATAAAAGCTGCGAATAGGCTCAAACCGTGAGTAATTCTCGGCGCCTGGGAAGAGACAAAGAAAGAACGGGTCTACTGAAGCCTCAAGCATGTGAGGTTTTGCATGGGAGTGGCAATATCAGTTATCTTTTTCTTGGACCCTTAGCCTCTGGCTGTCAAAGCGGTCAATAGCCTTCAGGCTTGGTGTCGTCTTGTAGGGCAGCAACAAACTGCCTCCGTCTTGCTTGGTCGGTGGTCATCCTTCGTGCAGTGCCCCAACTCTGGTTCATACTTTGCATCTCGGCCTCCACTGTTCTCCACCAAGTTGTCTTTGGCAACTTCATCACGTAAAAGGAATTGCCACATAAACAACTACCGCAGTAGCTTGTAACTGTTTTGTGCGGGCATCCTGCGGGACCAGCTGTAGTGGTGGCTGCATGATCCCTAAAGACTAAAAGGAAGATGATGATGATGGATAATTGCAAATTTCATTCGCTCATTCGTTCGGTTTTTTTTCCCTTCCTTTCTTTCTTCCTTACTTCCTTCCTTCCTTCCTTCTTTCTTTCTTTCTTTCTTTCTTTCCTTCGTTTGTTCGTTCTTGCGTTAGCTCGCTGTCTCACTCAATAACATGCACATAAAATGATATGTAAGGTTATCTACAGCGTGTATTTTTTCCTTTTTAAACAGTGCTGATTTCTTATCTTTAATCGCATTACTGCCTGCAGATTGCGTGATTAAGGCTCCCTTATCTTTCTTGCAAGCTATATTAGGTGCACAACATTTACGAGAAGTACTTATCTTATTTGAAAAATAATTTGGGGTGTCTCTCTTGCAAGGTTGTTTATGTTGTTTGCTGGTATTTTAAATGCCGGTTAAAATTGTGGATGCCAAATTTAAGAGCTGTCCGCGAAAATGAAAAGAAGTACAGACAAAAAGCTGCACTAGAGAGCATGAGACCTCAGGAACGACGTTCAATAATAGACATAAATAGATAAATGTTACGCTTGTAGTGAAGAGCCTTAAACTCGGGACACTAAGAGAAAAAAAGACTAGTAAATGCAATAAGAATAAACACAATAAAAATAAAATAAAATAAATAGAAACACAAGGATTACAAGCAAATGAGATACTTGTAGCAGCAGTAGTGTTGTGGTAATTGTAGTAGTAATGGTATTTGTAGTTTGGGGTGTGTAGTAGTAGTAGTAATAGTAATAGTTGTTGTATTATGTCCAGTTTTCTCCATGTCGTTCCTTGACTTCTTTGTTCCTTGGCCACTGACTGACAAAGCAGTCAGTGACCATCACGCCTGGTGGCGTCGTACACAGACTATCTCCACTTTGCTCGGTCGACAGCCATCTTCTCGTGGTGCCCCAGCTCTGGTTCATGCTCAACATGTCCGCCTCCACAGTTCTCCGCCAGGTAGCTTTTGGCCGTCCTTGCTTCCGCTTTCCTTCTGGAGTCCACAGCATAGCAGTTCTGGGGATGGTGTCAGGGTCTCTTCTAAGGATGTCTTCTTCTTCTTCCGTCCTTAGCCACCGACCGTCAAAGCAGTCAGTGGCCATTACGCCTAGTGGCGTCTTAGGGCAACAGCAGATAGGTTTTCTTTGCCATTGTTTCCCATCACGCCTATTGGCGTCTTTAGGGCAATGGCAAATCAATCCATTTGCTGTTGTTTCCGTAATCGAAGTGACTGGCAAACGGGTGATCAGCCCGTTGGTGTTCTAAGGATGTGGCCAACCAAATTCCAGCGTCTGCCCGCTATGATGGTGCGCATGTCTTCTTAGTGGCTCCGAGTTAGCAGTTCTTGGTTGGTGATGGTGTTCGGCCAGAAACTTTGAACTTTCCTTAGGCAGGTTGTGTGGAAAGAGGGTCATTTCTTGTAATCAAGTTTAATAGCCCAGACGATACGTCATGGCCTCAAAACCCAACCACTGCAGACCCGGGTGGAACAGTTCCAATTACGATGGTTTGGACATGTCTGCAGAATGGGAGAAGATCGGCTACCACGACACATATGAGATACCAAGAGCCAGAAATCCAGACCTCCAGGACGACCCAAGAGTTCGCTGGGAGGACAACATTAGACAATCTCTGAAAGATCGAGGACTAGAATGGAACCAAGCCAGGAAGAAGACACCCGATATGATAGTATGGCGCTCTCTCTGGCAAACCTCTACGCCCAAGGGTAGAAGAGGAACGACTAAGTAAGTAAGTAAGTTAGTAAGTAAGTTGTATTATGTGTCAGTAGAGTCAGCAGCGACAGTAGTTATTGCTATTGCTATGTAGTAGTAGTAGTAGTAGTAGTAGTAGTAGTAGTAGTAGTAGTAGTAGTAGTAGCAGTAGCAGTAGCAGCAGCAGTAGTATTAGTAGTTGTTGTAGTTGCAATCGTATTAGTAATAGTAGCAGTTGTTGTAGTATAAGGTATTAGTGGTAGTTGTAGCAGTAGTAGTAGATGTAGTATCAGTAGTAAAAGGTATCAGTTGTAGTAGCAGCATTAGTAGTTTTGCAGTTGTAGTAGTAATAGTAGTAATTGTTGTAGAATTATTAATATTATATATTAATAGTGGTAGCATCAGGAGTAGAAGTAGCAGTGGTAGTAGCAGTTGTAGTTGTAAAAGTAGTTATAGTAATTTTAGCAGTATTAAGTGTTGGTGGAGCCAGCACCTGTTGTAGTAGTAATACTAATAATTGTTGTAGTATTAGTAGTGGAATGAGTTATAGTGGTAGTAGCAGAAGTAGTAGTTGTAGCAATTGCAGTAGTAGTCGTAGTTGTTATTATATTATTAGTGTTACGTGCTAGTGGTGGTAGCTGCAGAGGTTAGTGCAGCAGTTGTAGTAGTCGTGGTAGTAATTGTTGTAGTATTTAGTAGTGGAATGAGTTATAGTGGTAGTAGCAGCAGTAGCTAATGTGACAATCGTGGCAGTGAATATTGTTGTGAACATTAGTAATTGTCAGAGTTGTCTTCAAGTCTTTCCAAACAAGTCTCAAGTTGAGTCTCAATTCGCTTAGTACAAGTTTCAAGTCGAATTTCAAGTCTCTTAGCACAAGTTCCAAGGCTGTTAGTTCAAGACTCGAGTCTCTTAATACAAGTTTCAGGTCCCATGGCATAAGTCTCAAGTCTCGTTGTACAAGGCTCATGTCGAGTCTCAAGTCTCTTAAGCACACGTCTCAAGTCGGGTCTCAAGTCTCTTAGTACAAGTCTCAAGTCGATTCTGAAGTCTCTTAGTTCACGTCTCTTAGTACAAGTCTCAAGTCGAGTCTCAAGTCTCTTAATTCAAGTCTCTTAGTACAAGTCTGAAGTCGAGTCTCAAGTCTCTCAGTTCAAGTCTCTTAGTTCAAGTCTCTTAGTACAATTCTCAAGCCGAGTCTCAAATCCCTAACAGTAGTGTCAAGTCGAATCATAAGTCAAGTCTCATTGTTTTATCTAAAATTATTGATAGTTACAAACACTTCAATTTGAAAAATTAGATGAATCACTATAAGTAATAATGAAAAATTATAATCTTTATTTTTAGTATTTTATTTACTAACTGCTGTTATTATATCGATTTAAACTAAACCATTTCGCTTTCTTAGTTAGTGTTCGTTAAGAATGGATATAGCGAAGTTGCTTCACCAAATTTGGCAAGTGCCGAGTCGAGTTAATAAAAAAAAACGCGAGTCGAGTCCCAGTCGCGACTTAAGTCCGACTTAAATTTGAGTCGATCGACTCGAGTCGACAACACTGGTAATTGTAGCATTAGTGGTATTAGGTATTAGTTCTGGTAGTAACAGCAGTAGTTGTGGCCGTCGTGGTAGTAGTAGCGTTGTTGTTGAGTTAGTAATTTTAATGTTAGTGGTGTTAGCAGCAGGAGTAGTTGTTGTAACTTTTGTGGTGATAATAGGAGGTGTTGTAATATTTGTAATTTTAGATGTGAGTGGTGGCAGTAGCAAGAGTGGTAGCAGCAGCTGAAGTTGTTGCATTTGTAGACGAAATGTAGTTGTTGTTATGGTGTTACTAGTGTTTGGTGTAGCAGCAACAGTAGAATTACTGGTAGTAGTAGTAGTAGATTCAGTAGTAGCAGTAGTATTAGTAGTTGTAATAGTAGTAGTAGTCTTACTAGTAGTAGTAGTAGTGGTGGTGGTGATAGTAGTTATTGTGATGGGAGCAGCAGTAGTGATGGTGGTAGTGGTAGCGGTGGTAATGGTGGCGGTAGTAGTAGTCGTGGTAGCGGTGGGAGTAGTAGCAGTGGTGATGGTAGCAGCAGTAGTGATGGTGGTGATAGTAGGGGGATTTTTAGTAGTGGTGGTGGTAGTAGTGATAGTAGTAGTGGTGTTGGTAGTGATAGTAGTAGAAAATAGTAGTAGAGGTGGATGTGGTAGTGAAAGCAGTGCTCGTGGTGGTGTTGTTTTTTATGGTGGTCGTAGTGGTAGCAGTTGTGTCGGTGGTGATAGTTGTAAGGTGGTGGTAGTAGCGGTTGCCGTGATGGCGGTGGTAGTGGTAGAGTAGTGGTAGATAGTTATAGCTGTTTACACTTTCAATGTCTTGAAATTACGTATTTTAGGCGCGTGTACTTACTTGTAACGAGGCTCAGTTTAAAATCAAGACCTGCAAACAAAAACAACAAATAGAAATGTACTTGACAGAAGGAAACATGCAATAAACACACTTGAAATAAAAAAAAAGATAATCAACCCATAATTTTCTTCGAAACAATTGGCATGTCATGGAGTCCAAATTGTTTCCATTAATAGAATCACTCAATATCCGACGCCGACAATATATTACCGCAGCGCAATTTGGCAATAACAAAAGCGCAAACACAATTTTTAAAAAGGACTGAAAAATAACGGAATTGCGACATGTCTATAAATTCAGTTTCCGTCTATAAATTCAATTTCTCTTTGACATTTACACAACAGTCAAGAGATCTGCTCTAAATACCCGATCAGGAATTTCAGCTTCGGGTTTTAAAAAAATCTGGCACAAATCTTGAAGTAGCTCTCCTTAACTTAATTAAAGGATTTTAGCAAACGGACGGAACTTGCATTATTCTATTATAACTGCGAAACTTTACTACGGCCATGTAATAAAGCAGTAGGTGGCGTGACCGAGTCACTATAGAAACTGGGTGATGCAACAAGAAGGCTGAAGGTATCATTTGTACACACTTTTATTTAACTCGACGTCATTCATTCATTCACTACCATTTAGTTCCTCAAGGAGCAAAGGCCTACAACAAACACATGCCAAGTTTTCCTGTCACGTGCCATCAGCTCGTTTTCTCCACGTTTTCCTCATCATTTTCCCTTCCGTATTTAGTTCTCTTCTCCATGAGTTTCTTGGTCTACCCCTGCATCTCTTACCCTGGGGATTCCAGAACAAGGACTGCCTTGTAATGCTATCAACAGGTTTCCTCAGTGTGTGTCCTATCCATCGCCAGCGTCTTCTTCTCATCTCTTGTTCCACTGGCACTTGTCTAGTTCTTGTCCTCAGTTCCACGTTGGTAACCTTGTCATACCATTTTAATCCTTCTATTCTACGCAAACACCCATTTATGAAAGTCTGTAGCTTTTTGTTTGTTGTCTTTGTTGTTCTCCATGTTTCAGAACCATACAATAGGACTGACTTGACATTTGAGTTGAAGATTCTTATTTTTGCGTTGGGCTTCATTCTTCTTGATCTCACATATTTTGCAATGCAATGAAAGCTCCTCTTGTGTTTTGTATTCTTATTTTGATATCATTGTCTGTCCCTCCAGCTTTGTGTATATTGCTGCCAGGATATGTGCAGAAATGTACATCTTATTGTGTTGTTTCTTCAAGTTCAAGAACTCTGCATGTCATGTCTTCATAAGTTTTTTTTATTAAATATATGATCTTCATGGGAACTCCATAACGACTCATCGATTTCCATAATGATTCTCTGTTTTCACTGTCAAATGCCTTTTTCATAGTCCACAAATCCTATATAAAGAGGTGAGTTCAATTCTAGACTTTGTTCCACTATTATTCTCAATGTGCCTAACTGATCTGCATATGATCTGTTTTGTCGAAAACCTCCTAGTTCATCTCTCAGATGTTTGTCTATGGGCTCTTTAAATCTCTCAATAATGATCCTGTTTAACTTGGTTTGATGTTTATATATTTAAGGTGTTTCAAATATTATATATATATATATATATATATATATATATATATATATATATATTTATATATATATATATATATATATATATATATATATATATATATATATATATATATATATATATATATATATATATATATATATATATATATATATATATATATATATATATATATATATATACGAGGGGCGTTCAGAAAGTAATGCACCACATCATTTTTCTCAGCTAATAATGAAGATAGAAGCATGAAATTTTGCACACTTCAAATATGGCATGTGCCAATTGTGTGCACCAAATTGCACCGCAACCGGCCAAATAATACGGGTGCCCTAAACCGTTGAAATGGAGCGTGTTAGCAACTTGCGTTATGTGTATGGAAGTTTTGCAGTCGACAGGAGGACAGTCAGTCGTTGGGTTCAGAGAATCAAAGAATCAGGAAGTGGAGATACGGAGCTGCTTGATCGGCCGCGCTGTGGACGTCCTGCCACAGCCACCAACGCAGAAATGTTGAAATGCGCTGAGGGCATTATTCTTACTGATAGGTGAATCACTACTCAACAATTGGCCTTACAGCTGTCAGTCAGCATTGGTAGTGCAAATGCAGTTATAGAAACTCTCGGATTTTCTAAGGTTTGCGCAAGATGGGTTCCTCGAAGTCTCACAAATGACCACCGATTGCAAAGGAAAGCAATTTCTTCTGAATTGTTGGAGCGTTTCAATGCTGATGTAGAGAATTTTTTGGCTAAGATCGTTACAGGTGACGAAACCTGGGCACATCATTTTGAACCTGAGACAAAAAGACAGTCAATGGAGTGGCATCATCTCCAATCACCACGAAGAAAGAAATTCAAGACAATTCCTTCTGCTGGAAAGGTCATGATCACTGTCGTTTGGGACATTGAAGGTGTGATTCTTGTGGACGTTATGCCAAGAGGAGAGACAATCAATTCGCAAGCTTACATTAAGACATTGAAAAAACTCAATCAACGTTTTCGCAGAGTTCGGCCGCACAAGAATCCAGCAGACTTGCTTCTCCTTCACGACAATGCGCGACCTCACACAAGTCTGGCAACACGGGAAGCAATCACCAAATTGGGTTGGACTGTACTACCCCATCCACCCTATAGTCCCGATTTGGCACCCTCTGATTTTCATCTATTTGGTCCACTTAAAGATGCACTCCGTGGGACAAGGTTTGTAGATGATGAAGGAGTGATTCATGCAGCGAAGAAATAGCTACATGATCAAGACAAAATCTGGTAGGAGCTAGGAATAAATGCACTTGTTTCGCGCTGGCATAAAGCCGTACAAGTTGATGGGGATTATGTTGAATAATACCGATGTTTACATGACATATCCATGTATATTGTGTATAAATTTCATGCTTTTTGAATAAACAGCTCCTGAGAAAAACGATATGGTGCATTACTTTCTGAACGCCCCTCGTATATATATATATATATATGGAGGACAGGCAGGCAGACAGCTGTGCTGGTAGTACGGAGGCATTCAGGTTGGTAGGTAGACAGGCAGGTAGATACATAGATAAGTATACAGGCAGACAGAACGTGGTTGGAAGATGGACGAATGGAAGGAGTAGTGTGCTGGTGGATGGGTGGATGAATGCATGTATGGATTAGAGTGTGCTGATGGATGGGTGGGTGAATGCATGCATGGATTAGAGTGTGATGATGGGTGGGTGGGTGAGTGCATGTATGGATTAGAGTCTGCTGATGGGTGGGTGTGTGAATGCATGTATGGATTAAAGAAAAAAAATGAAAATGATGATGAAGACGTGGAAAAAGCTTGAGCTGATGGCACGTGACAGGAGGACTTGGCATGTGTTTGTTGAATGCGTATACTCCTTGGGGAGCTAAGGGATATTGATTGATTGATTCATTTATCCCTTTCTGCCTCCAATTACCTTTTCCAAGTGTTCTCTTTAAAAAATAAAGTTCGCTCATTCGTTCAAACTGCCACATTGAAAATTAACAAAACAAGAATAAATCGAAATACACAAGAGCAATAAACAAATCGGAAAGCACACCGTATCCTATATCTGAGATACAAAGATAAGCACAGGTAACTGAAAGAAGTTTCTCTCTTTCTACTTGGCTCCTTACCTATGTCGATCTCATTTACAAATAGGTCTATCAGACCCTTTCACCTGTTCACAAACCATGAAGAACGTGGCACGCTATATCCTACCTGTCCATTTTTATGGCCTCAGTGCGTGAACATTTCTGGAATCAAATTTCGCGATTTAAAAAAAAAAAGACATTCGTCTGTTTATAGTTTCATGGAGTACACGTCTAAAGATGTTGGTGTGTACAGAAATATCTGCAACTTTCTGACGCCTTCGATGTACTCGACACTTTGAAACTATTGGATGTTAAAAGGTGATACTCAAACAAAAATAGAGTAAACTGCTGTAAATTGCAAAGAGCAGCACATCGGGTGATATCGACACATTAGGAATTGTCGTATCCATCCGTGAGTCACTTTTGTTACATCTTTTCCCACCAAAGTTGCATTATTTTTCGTGGCGCATTTTTTCGTAAGGGGAACTAAAGTGCACACTTGTTGAAACAACGCGCATTTTGTTTCCATCCTATTAAATGTCGGGTGTTTGATTCTAGACAAACTATATCAGGGGAATGAAGAAGTCTACAGGTTAGGAGAGTATGATGGAAAACTATCTCAGGGGAGTGAAGACTTTTACAAGCTGGTATAGAAGGATGAAAACTACCTCAGGAGAGTGAAGATGTTTACAAACTAGCATAGAAGGATGAAAACTATCTCAGGGGAATGAAGGCAAAGAAGGATATACAACTATCTCACGTCAAATCAAGGGTAACATATGAAGAGGTCACGATACTTATCAAGGGCAGATACAGAAACAAAAAGTTCAACAGAGCATCCAGGCCATCATAAACACGATAACGTAGCACCAGCTAGACACAAGAAAAACGAGAATTAATCTCAGTCGACGCACAGACCACAGCAGACTTAAGATGCCAATGACACAAGAAAAACGAGAATTAATCTTCAGTCTCCGCACAGACCACAGCAGACTTAAGATGCCAATGACACAAGAAAAACGAGTATTAATCTCAGTCGACGCACAGACCACAGCAGACTTAAGATGCCAATGACACAAGAAAAACGAGAATTAATCTTCAGTCTCCGCACAGACCACAGCAGACTTAAGATGCCAATGACACAAGAAAAACGAGTATTAATCTTCAGTCTCCGCACAGACCACAGCAGACTTAAGATGCCAATGACACAAGAAAAACGAGAATTAATCTTCAGTCTCCGCAGAGACCACAGCAGACTTAAGATGCCAATGACACAAGAAAAACGAGTATTAATCTTCAGTCTCCGCACAGACCACAGCAGACTTAAGATGCCAATGACACAAGAAAAACGAGTATTAATCTTCAGTCTCCGCACAGACCACAGCAGACTTAAGATGCCAATGACACAAGAAAAACGAGAATTAATCTTTAGTCTCCGCACAGACCACAGCAGACTTAAGATGCCAATGACACAAGAAAACACGAGTATTAATCTTCAGTCTCCGCACAGACCACAGCAGACTTAAGATGCCAATGACACAAGAAAAACGAGTATTAATCTTCAGTCTCCGCACAGACCACAGCAGACTTAAGATGCCAACGACACAAGACACGAGTAAATCTTCAAAAACGAGTATTAATATTAATCTTCAGTCTCCGCACAGACCACAGCAGACTTAAGATGCCAATGACACAAGAAAAACGAGTATTAATCTTCAGTTTCCGCACAGACTACAGCAGACTTAAGATGCCAATGACACAAGAAAAACGAGTATTAATCTTCAGTCTCCGCACAGACCACAGCAGACTTAAGATGCCAATGACACAAGAAAAACGAGAATTAATCTTTAGTCTCCGCACAGACCACAGCAGACTTAAGATGCCAATGACACAAGAAAACACGAGTATTAATCTTCAGTCTCCGCACAGACCACAGCAGACTTAAGATGCCAATGACACAAGAAAAACGAGTATTAATCTTCAGTCTCCGCACAGACCACAGCAGACTTAAGATGCCAACGACACAAGAAAAACGAGTATTAATCTTCAGTCTCCGCACAGACCACAGCAGACTTAAGATGCCAATGACACAAGAAAAACGAGTATTAATCTTCAGTCTCCGCACAGACTACAGCAGACTTAAGATGCCAATGACACAAGAAAACACGAGTATTAATCTTCAGTCTCCGCACAGACCACAGCAGACTTCGATGCCATCTGCCCAGTAAGATGAAGATGGACACTTCCGATGAGGCATTGTTAAAACACCTGCCCAACATCTGCTGCAGGAGCGCTCAACGTGTGAGGATAAATAAAGCGCTAATGGCCAGTCACCGCTACCAGTCCAGGGCGAGTCTAATGGACATATCAGACATCTAATGCTGACCACTGCTGTCTTTAAATGTTTGTCTGACGGCGTTGGAAAAGAAGAAGAAAAAGTAACATTATGATCAATTTTATCACTTTCCTTTGCGCTGCTTGCGAAGTTTGGAGACACCACTATAATTGTTCCCCTTGCAGGAAGCCTGCATCAAGCAGTTTTAAAAAAAATAAGAGCTTTGCCTCGTTTGGCCAGGGGCGTCCCGTTCAACCTGAACACTATGCCCTTCGGTTATATTAGATTGCATGTTCAAATATAACATACCTGAAATTAAGTAGTTAATTAGGTTACGTGGGGAAATCGCGATAGTGACCTTTGCCCACTAAGCACTATTTTTGTGGTGCTTAGTTGGGAGGAAGGATAGTCGAGTTTCGCTCTTGTAGCTAGGCGATGTTGTCGTTCGGAAGGTCCTAGATTCTAGTCTCCGATTAGCCTATCGCTTCTGTTGTTTTTCTGTTGTCTGGTTTTCTACTTCTTTATTTCCTCTCCTTTTCTCATTTATCTTCACCTGAACTGTTAACCCCAACTCTTTTCCTCTCTTCATCCTCTCACGGCATTAAACTCCCTTCGTCCTCTCCTACTCCTTGAGGCTTCTCTACTCCATCACGCCAACAAACAAACAAAAAACGCCGACGTAGAGAAACAGATATAGGGAGACAAAATAAAAACAGCAATCAGCGATGTAAAAACAACAACAAAACAAAATATATTTCTCATCTTAATTAAAACAAAAACAGGATATAAGAAAAGAATCCATAAAACACAGTCAGAATATTAAGACTTTACAACATACAGCGTGGGCCAAAAGTCAATCCCCATACGCAATGTATTATATAAAACAAATTAAACGTTCGAATTAGCCGCCATTTTTTTTCTAAACAGTATCTTATTTGGATGACGCACGACCTTTGAACATTTCTAAGTAATGTAACACTTTTTCTGATGTTTGCAAATTCTAATGTGATGGTCTCCTTTAGATCATCTAGTGTTCTGGGTCAGTTGACACAAACAATTTGATTTGAGATGGCATCGTCCTTTCATCACATAAGAACAATCCTTATTCTTTCTTCTTTTGTTAACTTATAAGCTATATGTGTATCAATCTGGATCAATAAAAAAAAAATAATGATTAATTAAAATATAATACCCGAGCGTAAAAGCCCGTCATAAGACGGGAATTAAATTCAAAGTACCAATACCTAACGGCCATTTTACTTATTCAAAAGTATTTTTAAAAACCACTGTGCATCACCACAGTACACGAACTACGTAGCAGCAGCGAGGATCCCAATGTGTGTATACGGGATCACACATTCTATAAATATTTTTGTGCACACCGTCATTTGCGCATTCTTCTTTGGTAAGTGTTACTTTTTTCGGGAGAGTACATATAAGGGAAACAATACAATTAATGTCTAACTTTCAACCAAAGTAACATCCCTTAACGTTACGCACTGACAGAAACAGCTGGGTTTTTATATATAGTGATTGTCAAAAGGGCTTGCCTTTTGGGGCAACCTGTACAAGTAGACAAATTAGGAGATAAGAAATTGTATGCAGTAAAATACAACAGGCCAATTGAATGTAGCTACGTGAAGTAGTAACTGGGGAGGCAAAGAAGTAATCGAACTACTTCTCCGTGAGGCGTGTTTGTAAGGGGTGACTAATCTCAGGTTGTGCATGGGCTGGTAACCTCATCATGCAAGATAAATTGTTATAAAAACCGCGACGACAACAGCAACTGAATGCTTTGATGCAGGCGTTTGGTAATTGTTGCCCCACGTTTCATTGGGAGCTAACACGGAAATGAATGAATGCGAAACGACAGCGGTCTGCGCCCCAAGGCAATAAGAGTTGTTGGGTTTCAGGGTTATAAGAATTATTGTGGTCCCAGGGTAATAAAAGTCATTGGGCCCCGGTAATAAGGGTCATTGGGCCCCCAGGCAATAAGGGTCATTGGGCCCCTGGTAATAAGGGTAATTAGGCTCCCAGGCAATTAGGGTCATTGGGCCCCTGGTAACAAGGGTAATTAGGCTCCCAGGTAATAAGGGTCATTGGGCCCCTAAGCAATAAGGTCGTTGAGCCCACAGGCAATAAGGGACATTTGGCCCCCAGGAAATAAGGGTCATTGGGCCCCAGGGCAAAAAGGGTCATTGGGGTCCCGGGCAATAACGGTTGTTGTGCCCCCCAACCATTCAACAATAAATAATGAAGGAAACCTGAGTCCTGTGAATAGTAAATAAATAAAGGTCATTAACAGGCCACTCATTGGACATAAAGGGTGACACTGAACAACAGAAAAGAAACACAATCGTAGCTCGCTAATACGAAGGGTTAGGGGTCTGACTCCCGCCGTAAAGCGAAAATGGCCGAAAAGCGAAGCATATCCTTTTTTAGCTTGTAAATGCATGTAGAGTGGCTAGAAGCCTAAATATCATGCTTGCACTATCATATATTAAGTGCGCAATAAAGTATTGCAACCTGCGTAAATTTTAATGAATATATTTACTGCAGAAAGGCTGAAGGAGATAGCATAGCCTAATCATCTGCATCTTCAACGATTCTTATTCTTTTTTATGGTGGAGACTTCGATGGAGATCTTACAGGAGTTGCTGAGGTCGTGGAAGGTGCTGAAAGGGTAGTGGGCTAGGCTTAGCTGTTGCTGTCAAAGGTTGCGATGGCTGTACTTTCTTGAAGAAGGAAAGCAATGGAGTTTGCCTTATGAGTTGTTTTCTCCTTTCCCTAGAATTTCTTTCTAACATGCAACTTGGTTCATTCGGCCCGCATTCACTTTTGAACTTCTTTCAAAATTAGGATCTATCTTCTCGAAAACTAGCATCCCCTTCTCAATAAAGTTGACTCTTATTTTCTTTTTAGTCATTTCTCTAGGTACAGCAGGGCTATCATCACAATGGGTCTCGACTTCTCTTATCAGCCTTCTCTGTTCATCAGTCACAAGCAGATCTTCATCAGTTAGGGCCTCGTCATGCTGAAAATCGCCTAATGAGCAAGGCAAGCGCCGAAAACTATGAACATGAATATAATTGAAAAGCGCCGTATTAGCGAAGCGCCGGGGTATGACTGTATACAGTGGCAAAAAACCAATTTTACACCCCAATTTTAACCAATCATCAAGTTGATTTAGCAATATAGAGGCTAGAGGAGAGTTGCCCCCATACTGCTGTGCGCTCTCGGGCACTGCCCGATTGCCTGACTGTTCAGTTAGTTCCTGAATGAATGAAAGAACGAAGAAGCTCCAAAAAAAAAAACAACACATAAAATGTCTCCCCGTTTCTGTCCCGAACATCAGAGATAAAAAGGCAGTTCTTTGATGTGAGTAACCATTGAAGATGAACTTAGAAGTACTACACGCCAGCTGTTGGGATATACTTTAGAAACAATGAGCTTGCTAAAGATATACCTTGATACAAATAACATCTTAGAGCATTTGGAATATGCAATAAGTTTGGTTTGGTTTGAAGGACTTCCTTCATTGCACACGTACAACTCCATCAGTGCTCCGATCTCCTCCTTTAGAGAACACAAGGAGAATCTCGGCACACTGCACGAACTCCATAGCACCCACGAGAATCACAATGTGTGTATATAGGAATCACACATTCTATAAATATTTTTGTCGTAGGTAAGTTTCCTAATTTTTAAATTTTGCCAGAGCAGCGGCCGTGTGGCCTACTCTTTACGATTTCCAACTGCCGAGGGATTTTTAACGTGCGCAACTTACACACGGGACCTCCTATCTTTTCGCCCTTATCCGAGAAGGCTAGGCATCCGATCTCACTAAACAGGAGACCAGGGTGGGAATATGACCACTTGTTCTGAACAAAATGTCCGTAAATTACATTCCCTCTTCTGGAAATCGAACACGGTACCTTTATAATTCGAAGCGGACGCCATACCTTCTTAGCCACTCGGACCCCCATATGCAATAAGTAACTTACTTACTTATAGTTGTGGAAATGTCAAGTATTTCTTGCTCCTATAAAAGGGTACAAGTTTATTGAACGTTTTTGTTCCTCACTGTCCGATACCCTATCTTATGTGAAAACTGAGAGAGTGGAGTGTTTGTGATATCAATTTCCCAGACAAGTCTTATCTGAGGTCTCTGGAACCAGGCTGGTTGAAGTATGTATAAAACGCTAGTCTCCACTGCCAAGACACGCTTCTGCTTCTATAGGTGAATCACTGTGTAGGCACTCAGTAGTTAGGCCTCACTGCATACTTTAAGGACAGGTGTTAGGTCACCTGGGCTCACTTTCACTCGTAGATGAAACTCTGGAACAATACAAATGTGTCCCACTCAGCATCTAATAATCTCTCTCTTTCATTATTCTAACATGGCAATATCATCAGACATCAGTATGGTAACTAAACAATTAGTTAACGTTCTCAATTTGGTTGGTACCCCCTTCTGGATAAATAACTTTCAAACCACCGTTTGACATTTTCCTTGATAAAGGAAACATTTTACATTATTACTATCAAGTCATGTACAATCACGGTGACTTGCTGAAGAAGACGGCCAGTGATCTTCCTGGTCTTATGTCATAACACAACATTTTTTTTTCATCATAAATATTTAATTTTCTTTTCTCCCCATATGGCCGAAAGCCTGTCTGGCTTTTCTATTACCAGGTTAATAACAGTTCCTAACAACGCTGTGACACAACACAGAGTTTAATGTTAGCTTCCCTCCAGATAAATGTTTCCCCTTGTAGGTTCATACAGAGTCGATAATGCATACATGATACAAATGACAATATAAATGTTAATATAAAGATTTTCATATTTACCGCAATCAAAGAAACTTTATACACTAGGTTGTTGAATAGGGCGATACAGATAGCTGCTATGCAGAATTAGCAACCAAGACAGTACTCTTGCCTTGTCTCTAACAACAACGTCTTTAGTGTAAGAAATTTTTCATCTAGTGGCCCCCTATACCCAATACTAATTGGTTTTATACAACCCTTAGTCTATTACACTACAGCCAACCAGAGGCTGTTTAGTGAATAGCGTTCCTTTTCAAATAAAACTGACCTCAAATATTCAAATTAAGGACTCCTTCCCCTTTACCCCACCTACGGGCAAAACTGAGCAAGTCCATCTGTCTATCTGTCTTCTGTACAACTTCTTTATTTCTTAATAGTTTTAAATTCTTATACATACTTATTAATCCTGCTGTTATCTATTCACAGTCAGTACATATTTATTCTTTTATGTCTTTCTAAGGCCTGGTATCGTTTTTATTTCCTACAACGCTTCAATTAAAACATTTTCTCTCCTATTCCCTTTCGTACGGCATTTTCAAAAACCAATAGGACGTTAACCTTAATTTTTTCCTTTTATTTTAAACTGCCTTATGCCTGCAGACCTAACGGCGCCACGTCACAATGCGTGTGTCCAGAACGCGGGTCGAGAAAAATTCAAACGCCAGTCATGGTATCGCATTTCTGGCACAAGAAAATATTTAAATCTCAAAGCCAACGCTAGCAAAAGTGTATAAATGTTAAACGCGGCAAATCGTTTAGGCCCTTACTTCGGTATGCAAATTGAACGTGCGGTGGAATTAAGCGTTTGTTCCCACAGATTTCACTACATACCTCCCTTCCTAAAACATGCATTCACTGCGAGTTATTATCTGTGAGACAATTAGCGTAAACAAAGTACTATTCCCTAGGTTGTTTCTGATTTGCCTCACAAGGATGTCTACTCAGGAAATCCGCTCCCACGTTTTCCGAACCGGGTATATATTCGATGGAAAATGTATAAGGTTGGATCAATAAAGACCACCTTAATAAACGTGCATTTTCATGCTTGGCCTGAGATAAGAACACTAAAGGCTGGTGATCTGTTTGCACCACAAATGACCTACCATAAAGATAAATTTGGAACTTTTTTATGGCCCAGATCAATGCTAAACACTCTTTTTCACTTGTTGAGTAATTTTTTTCTGCTTTGTTTAACTTGCGGCTAGCGTAAGCAACTGGGTTCAGTTCTCCATCCTGTGAGGTGGACCTCTGTTTTTAAGGGATACTCGTGAGAGGCGAGTGGTTCCTTTTTCATTCCTGTGGCTATCGACAAGGTCATGAGATGTGTCTCATCCTGGATCTCTCTGTCCAGGTATTTCTTTAGGAGATTCACATGATAAATTTTCTCCTTACCTTTTTTGTCGATTTTATAATTAGTTCTAGATATCCTTTCTAGAACCGTGTATGGCCCTTGCCATCCAATTTGTAACTTGTTACTGCTGCCGGGTAGAAGAAGGAGCACCTTCTCTACAAAATGAAGCTCTCTATCCCTAGCTTTCTTGTTAAAGTAGCGAGTGACAGCATGTTTCTTCCTGGCTTGTCCTGAGATTGTCATTTGCCAGTTTCCATCCAGTTTTTTAAGCGCTCGTTACGAGTGGTCAGTTCGTTCACATAGTTATAAGATGAGGTAACAGTTTCTTCTGCCTTCTCATCAGTCCATGTCCTTAACAAGGCTTCTAATGGACCTTTTTATTGGCCTCCAAAATAACAGGGTTTTCCGGGTGCCATCCCGGTTGAATTATGTGGAACTTCCCGATACGCAAACAACGTTAGCGGATGGCAAAAATTGGTCCCATGTATCTTTGTTTTTTTCATGTGCCAAGCTTTTCTCAGGATAGGAAATGAGAGTCCCATTGAACCTCTCCACCTGGCCGTTCCCTTGGGGCTGTACGGGCTACAATGAAAGTGCCTTGGCCTGGAAGAGCCTGAAAACTTCTTCCGTTAGTTTCCCCTTGAACTGAGATCCGTTATCAGTCAAGATTTGGTGCGGGAAACCTTATCCTTGTGAATATGGTGAGTAATTTGCCTCTGCCACATGCTTGGAATCTATAGATGACAGGGCTACAGCCTTATCCCCACATTCGAATCAAGTGTCCTACCAGAGTGAGTAATATATTTTGTTCCTTATTTTGGTTCGAGTGAGAGAAGTCCCACAATATCACTGCAACCCTACTCAAAAGGGGTCCCACTATGGGCATCTCCCCTAGACTTGCAGGAGCAGTCCAATGCTTTGGAGCTACCCTTTGACACTCTGGACAGGATTTCACATATCTTTTTATTTCTTCAGTTATCCCTGGACTTGAAGTATCATGACAAGCTATAAAACGCTGTTCCTGTTGCAAGTTTGATCCCATAATGGGACAATGATAAGGAATTAATTAATTGCCCTAGTTCCAACACTTTATTCCTATATGAAGTATTATAAGAAACTAGCTGGCCATGGACCATTGGATCCCAGTTCCGGTCCTTCCTATACCAACAGTTTATTCTTCATATAGTTAATTAATTTGTCTCCTTTCGTAGGGAGGTGTATGGCACTTAGGTAATTTCTTAAAGCCACGGGTTGAGTGGGACCTATCTTCCCGCCTGTGCCTTCCTCATCTCCTCTGGATGAGTTTTTATGGGTTCATGTTCTCCTCCTTTCGTGACTGTGACCTGGTCTGCACTGTTGCCATTGATCACAGGTTTTCCTGGGATTCCTCCTAAGAATACATAAACGACACCCCAATATCAGAGGATAGATGGGTTTCGTTTATCACGGCTGCCTTGATTACTCCTTCCACATAGCGAGTTTTTACAGCAGATTCTAGCAATGGGAAGTGTCATGGTAGCTACATCCTTGGTTGCAGTTTGAATCTCCACTGTTTCTGTGGTGTATTTGATTGGCTCGCACCTATAGGTGAGAGCTCACGACTGAGTCATAATCTAAACCGTGTATCGTAAAGGCACCTAATGATGACACCATAGTACATACAACATCCTCACACACTGGGGGGGATGGTAAGGTTCCTGCTGTCCAAAGCGAGGTTTAACCTTTTGTCCCTTTCTCCCCGATTTTCATTGCAGCAAAGTTAGGAGCAGTTTTCGAGTACACATTGTGGTGTCATGTTTAGTTTTCGTGCACCACGTGATCTATTCATTTCCCCGAGGAAAATGTTTCCTGTCCTTAAATTGCCAGTTTCTATCTCGTTGGTCAATCTTGGCTTTATCATAATAGGCTTTACCCTTGTTAAATTTATCTCTGTGCTCAGAATTTTAGGTTGATTTTAGGTTTTGTGGAGCTTTATTATGGTCTATAGGACTTCTTCTTTAAACTTGCTATCTCAGGACTGGGCTGCCTCGATATCTCTCAGCCACATTTAAGATCTCGCCCAGCCGCTCAGCACCCTGGTCCGTGATAAATTTTCGCAGGTCTGGAGCCATGGACTCTCTTAACTGCTCAGTCATAATCATTTCCTTTAAATCTTGGGTTTTCCCCAGAGCAGTCCATTTCTCCAGGTATGTCTCCTGGCGAGCAGAGAACTGGTGGTCAGTCTCTCACGTCAACAGTTTCGCATCCCTACATCTCTTTCTGTAAAATTCACCGTTTTTCTCATCTATAACTAGAAGAGATTGCTTAAGAATGTCGTAGTAACATCCTGATCATCCTTGCTCAGTTTGGCGAAGAACCTCATAAGAGGTTCCCCCTAAGCCCCTCGAGATACCTTCATACTCCATCTCTCTTTCTCTAGCCCATACATAGTAGCTAATGCCTCAAATCTAGAGAGGAATGATGAATCAATATCATCCTCTTTTTTCTACAAAGGGGTCCAAATGAAACCCCATGGCTGATATTGAGGCGACCCTGGCTTCATGCAGCAGAGTCGGAGGGGACTAAGATGAGCTACTTCCGATTATCAGGAATGCATGGCCTTGTTAACTCCATCTCCCTCTTAGTCTCGCAACTCATGTTCCCTTTGTAACCGTTTCTCTTCTTTCTCAGCCCTCCAACCTGTTTTCTTCTTTCCTGGCCTCAGCCTCAAGCTTCTTCTCCTCCAACTGCAGCCTCTTGATCTCAGCCTCCCTATCAGCCTCTAAAAATTCTTAAGCTCCCTAGCATCCTCTAACATAATTCTAACTTCTCCTCATGCTAATCTTTCTCTTATCTTCCCTTTCCAATATACTTATCGCACTCTGATGTCACATACTGAATCAGAGCTTGCCCATCTAAATTCATTTTCCTTTGCAGTCTGCACAGCAGCAGATCTGTATTTTCTAGCCATATCCGCCATTTTATAGTTAACAATATGAAATACTATCCACTACCTTAACTAATTAATCAAAAAAACTCTAAACACAAGACCAAAGGGCAATGATATCCTCAAACCACTCTCTCAAATTATTTTTTATGACTATTATATTTTACAAAACTACTGAGACTAGTGACTCACTTAAAGTAGGGTACTAAGAACCTTTAAATCCCGGAAGAGCGTCCCAATTTTTAATGTGGTGAATTAGTTGTTCTTATTTGTGTTACAATATTATATTATTAAGGTATCTGATGTGAGGTCAGCTATGCAAGTCCCTGAGGTTTATTAAATACAAATAAGTTTACAGGTACTTGTCTGCTTCCACCACGCCCTCACCCGATTATATATCTTCCCCATACTGAAGTGTATTTGGTGTGTGTAGGGTGTCTAGCAAGTGTCTAGGGTATATGCAATGTGATGCGAAAGTATATGAACAGGACAAACACTACACCTATTACTCATAAACAATGATTAACCCCAAGTCACTGGTTAAGTTTTGGAATGTAACTTATTTTTTTATAATTTAGTTTCCTGTATCTAGTTATTTTTCTGACACAGGAATATTCAACTCAACATGATAATGAAATTATTTACAACCAATTATTCTACAACTGTCATCGAGTCTGTGTTATCCCACAATTACCTCTATGTTTCACGCTGGGAAAATGTCAAGTACTTCTTGATACTAGAAAAGGGTACCACTTTATTGAACGTTTTTGTTCCTCACTGTCCGATACCCTATCTTATGTGGAAAACAGAGAGAGAGGAGTATTTGTGATATCAATTTCCCAGACAAGTCTATCTGAGGTCTCTGGAAACCAGGCTGGTAGTGAAGTATGTATAAAACGCTAGTCATCCACTGCCAAGACACGCTTCTGCTTCTATAGGTGAATCACTCACTGTGTAGGCACTCAGTAGTTAGGCCTCACTGCATACTTTAAGGACAGGTGTTAGGTCACCTGGGCTCACTTTCACTCGTAGATGAAACTCTGGAACAATACAAATGTGTTCCACTCAGCATCTAATAATCTCTCTCTTTCATTATTCTAACATGGCAATATCATCAGACATCAGTTATGGTAACTAAACAATTAGTTAACGTTCTCAATTTGGTTGGTACCCCCTTCTGGATAAAAAAAAATAACTTTCAAAACCACCGTTTGAACATTTTCCTTGTGATAAAGGAAACATTTTACATTAATACTATCAAGTCATGTACAATCACGGTGACTTGCTGAAGAAGACGGCCAGTGATCTTCCTGGTCTTATGTCAAAACACAACATTTTTCTTTTCATCATAAATATTTAATTTTCTTTTCTCCCCATATGGCCGAAAGCCTGTCTGGCTTTGCTATACCAGGTTAATACAGTTCCCAACAACGCTGTGAAACAACACAGAGTTTAATGTTAGCTTCCCTCCAGATAAATGTTTCCCCTTTTAGGTTCATACAGAGTCGATAATGCATACATGATACAAACGACAATATAAATGCTAATATAAAGATTTTCATATTTACCGCAATCAAACAAACTTTATACACTAGCCTAGGTTGTTGAATAGGGCGATACAGACAGCTGCTATGCAGAACTAGCAAACAAGACAGTACTCTTGCCTTGTCCTCTAACAACAAC
Organism: Oreohelix idahoensis; assembly: GCA_024509875.1. Taxonomy (NCBI): domain Eukaryota; kingdom Metazoa; phylum Mollusca; class Gastropoda; order Stylommatophora; family Oreohelicidae; genus Oreohelix; species Oreohelix idahoensis. Next base: position 16,964 of record JAMPIV010011685.1, on the reverse strand, counting down.
GTCTTTAGTGTAAGAAATGTTTTCATCTAGTGGACCCTAGCCCCTATACCCAATACTAATTGGTTTTATACAACCCTTTAGTCTATTTACACTACAGCCAACCAGAGGCTGTTTAGTGAAAATAGCGTTCCTTTTCAAATAAAAAACTGACCTCAAATATTCAAATTAAGGACTCCTTCCCCTTTACCCCACCTACGGGCAAAACTGAGCAAGTCCATCTGAGTCTTATCTGTCTTCTGTACAACTTCTTTATTTCTTAATAGTTTTAAATTCTTATACATACTTATTAATCCTGCTGTTATCTATTCACAGTCAGTACATATTTATTCTTTTATGTCTTTCTCAGGCCTGGTATCGTTTTTATTTCCTACAACGCTTCAATTAAAACATTTTCTCTCCTATTCCCTTTCGTACGGCATTTTCAAAAACCAATAGGACGTTAACCTTAATTTTTTCCTTTTATTTTAAACTGCCTTATGCCTGCAGACCTAACGACGCCACGTCACAATGCGTGTGTCCAGAACGCGGGTCGAGAAAAATTCAAACGCCAGTCATGGTATCGCATTTCTGGCACAAGAAAATATTTAAATCTCAAAGCCAACGCTAGCAAAAGTGTATAATGTTAAACCGCGGCAAATCGTTTAGGCCCTTACTTCGGTATGCAAATTGAACGTGCGGTGGAATTAAGCGTTTGTTCCCACAGATTTCACTACAATAGTGTGGACTACAAGTACCGGTACAATTATCTCAGCCGAACGATCTCCTTCATGTAATTCCGCTAACAGAGTAATGGAGAATTCAAATTAACTGATATGTTACCCAATCTTAAACTTCACTTAAACGAAAAGATCACATTTCTATCATATACATTTCGCGGAATAAAGTGAATTTTAGTCAGCTAGCTTTTGAGTTTATGGGCTGATCACCCGTTGGCTTGTCACACCGATTACGGAAACAACGGCAGATGGATCTATTTGTTGTTGCCCTAAAGACGCCGCTAGGCGTGATGGGAAACTACAACAGAGAAAATCAATCTGCTGTTGCCCTTAAGACGCCACAAGGCGCGATGGCCTCTGACTGCTTGGTCGGTCTTTGGCTAAGGACGGAAGAAGAAGAAGAAGCTTTTGAGTTTGCACTGGGAACGCAGAAATTACTGTTATCATTATGAGGCTAGTTTTACACTTTCTGAGCTGATGATTGACAAAAGCCAGAGAAGCGACTAGCGAGAATAAATATACAGTATTTAGAAATATAAGTGTCTAGTTTACATTTTTTTTCCTCGGTCCAGTGTTGTACTTTTTTCTATATCATCATCATCATCATTTTCTTTGCGCTGCTCATGAAGCTGGTCCCCTTGCAGGAAGCCTGCACACAAACTTCTAATGATCTTGCTGAAGTGGTTTCTGTGGCAATGTGTTTTACATGATGAGGTTGCCAACCTCATGCACACCCACATATTAGTCACCTTGTACGACATGCCTGAGAGTGCGGTAGTCTAATATTTTTCTTTGTCTCTTTAGGGGCAGACCCCTGGGACATCTGCGGGGAGTTTTCTTCTACGTACGGGGTAAATGAAAAGTCACATCCCAATTTTCCAACTGTTATTTCTTCTTCTTTCTTCTTTGATCCTTAGCCGCCGACCGTCAAAGCAGTCAGTGACCATCACGCCTAGTGGCGTCTTGTAGGGCAACAACAAATTGATTACACTTTGCTCGGTCAGTGGCCATCCTTCGTACAGTGCCCCAACTCTGGTTCATTCTTTGCATCTCAGCCTCCACAGTCCTCCGCCAGGTTGTTTTTGGTCGGCCTCTCTTTCGTTTTCCTTCAGGGGTCCAAAGCATAGCTGTTCTTGCGATGGCATCGGGGTCTCTTCTGAGGACATGGCCAACCCAGCTCCAGCGTCTGCCAGCTATGATGGTGTGCATGTCCTCTTGCTTGCTCCGAGTAAGCAGATCTTGGTTGGTGATGGTATTCTGCCAAAAGATTCGGTGAATTTTTCTTAGGCATGCTATGCACAGCCGGACACTTACAAACACAAAAACTACAGAACTGATTGTAATCAAAACGGCCCGTTGGACTTCATCAAACAATTACTCCATTCATTTACATCTAACTCAGGAGCACCCTAAAGAAACGGGACTCTACATTAGATTCAAATTCACAACACAACCATCCACACTGGGAGAAGCAGGTTTCCCTGGCCAAAAAACTTAAAATATCCAGAAAGGACACAACAAGACAGCTCAACCCATATAAGAGAATGCAACGATAATCTACTACCTGAGGACCATCAACATATTAATTACAACGCATCACAAACCCCACCACCTACCCCTCAAAGAAAGAACACTTATTGGCTAAGTCAGGCAGCCTTCCAGCTATTCACAGTGACGCCACTTTCCAATCAGAAGCCGAATTCTTAATGATAACCATGTTCCACCCCATTAAGTCACAAAGCAGGACCCCACCTCATGGTATCCTCTACCAACTGTATTCCAATGTCCCAGGCGCAGAAGTACTCCTTCCCAACACTTAACATCAAGGGACGGAAGAAATCAGGAGATTCACCATGCTTCCTCCCCCAGATTCTTATTATCGTCCTCAGTGGAACACTGAACTTGTCCTATTCTGATGCAAATTCCAGGCCCTGCTGTCACTTAGACAAGCATTTATGATTAAGTGTCCTGCCCAAAGTCATCCCTATTATTATGCCCGGCTAGGGAGACGTCATTTTATTGACGAACAAACACACTATGCTTCACTATATCTCTGTTACTTTACAGCCTTTTTTTCAACCCTTAGTCCCATTTGAAACATTTGGTTGATTTTTTTTAATACAAACGGTAATTAATCAGAACTTTTAATAGTTTATCGGTTTAATATCCTCTAAAAAAAAAATTTCTTTGATTTACTTATTATCAGTTTACAATTTAAATTTCTTATTTATCGACGCCGTAGCTTTCAATTTGTTTAGGAAATTTTCGGTGTTAAGTTGTGTAATGTCTTTTTTGTATACTTAACTTGTCTGACTTGTGACTATTATTAAATTTCTTCCATCTCTCGTTTAACTTCACTTTGTTGTGTTGAGCAGTTATCGGTGTGATATGATGTTGTATTGCCTGACTGTTTTGTGACCACAATTTTCTATATACTCAAGTTAGAAATTGTTTTTATATTAGTTTATATAAATTATTTTAATATTGTATTTTTCTGCAATTTCTCATTGTCTTGAATTCCGAAAGTTCCTTGGATGAAGTATTAATATCGTAAAAATATTTTGCGCTTTTTGTGTGCAAATAAGCCTAACTGTTTTTAAACTTTGTATTTTTTTTGATCATTTTGGTTATATAGTTTTTAAAATATATCTTTCTTTTTACTATACAAGCATTTATGGCCATTTGTAATTATGTACCGTTAGTGTTTGATGCTTCACATGGATGGTCTACGACCTTGGTTCATCTGAAATATTTACCATCTTCTAGGTTTAAAACTCCCCCGAACTTACATACATTCTAAGTAATAATTTTCACATTTTTGGACTTTCAGAAAGTCGCCTAAATGATATCAAGAATAACAGGTGTACCAGATGAACATTGCGTTTTTTGGTTTTATAAACTGTTATTCGGCGAGACGCAAGCAAAAAATCATCAAGAGACAGGTATAAACAGTTTATATTTCCACTTCCCTTAATTTTTCCAGGGCGCAGAAAACGACTTAGAGAACAGCCATTGAGATAGAATGTGTATGTGTTGGAAATAAAGCTACCGAATCAAGGGCCATTTCTGGTGGGATATCTTTATCGAAATCCATAGTGCAGACCCATATATGGTAACGAAGTATTTCACTATAATGATGAGGACAATTGTTATTTGCACAGTCAAGGAGGTTGTTTCTTGTTGAAGATGATTTCAAACATCGATTTTACACCAATTCAAATCTACCATGGAAAAATATTATATTAACGTAACAACTTTTAAAACAAATAGTTTAACCAGCCTACAAGAGTAACACAAGCATCAAACCACACTAATCGACCACATCTACGTAACTTGCCCAGAAAAAACATCATAAGAATGGCTCTGGTCCCTAATATTGCAATGAGTGAACCACTATCCAGTTATGCTGTACATGGTCTAAAAGAATAAATGTAAAAGTTCCGAAAAATAAAACAACGTTGTAAGTATCAAATTTTGAAGTTTCAAACATTTTCAGTAAGGAATTATTTTTAAATGACTTGCTAACTGCACCTCTCGCCGTGTTTACCAACTTCCTGATCCGGATGACGCTATTGAATACTGGACAAAATTATTTATAAATGTTTTTGACTACGTACGTTACCAGCTAAGGAAATTACGCGTCAAACGATCAATTAAAATCTCCGTGGATCACGCAGGAAGTGTTGGAGGCTTCCATGAGGCAGAGAGATCAAGCGCACAAAAATAGGACCTCAAACACATACAGGGTATACAGGAACAAAGTTCAATATTTAATTCGGAAAGAAAAGAAAAATCGTTTTAGAAATATAGTTCACAAAAAATCAAATAGTAAGGAAACGATGGAAGGCAATTAACACTTAGCGAAAAAAACGTAATGCACCAGACTCATTCTCTTCCAACACTTCATTTACTTGCACCGACTTCAGCAATCACTTTCAAGCAGAAATAAACGGTCTGAAATCTCTGTGAACAATACCCACCTTCCTGTAGTGGACTTAGACAAACTTTCAGCATTCTGTAAAAACAAATGTACAAACTCAGTTCCACCCGACATTTACCTTTTATGACAGTTAATGAAGTGTATAACTATCTTATTGGCCTTAAGGATAATAGCTACATCAGGGCTTGACGGAATTAGTAATCGAATACTGCGTTACGCTTCGCACCAGCTATTAGTGATTTCACTAACTTTTATATATAATCAAATGTATTGCTAAAAGTTTTATTTTCCTTCAGCCTTTAAGATTGCCAAAAGTATATCCTCTCTTCAAAACCTGGCTCGTCAGATAACAGTAATCTTGGTAACTATAGACCTATTTCTCTTTTATCATCGCTTTCTAAACCACTAGAAAAACACATACATAAAGCAACACTACATTACCTAGTTAGCAATGACTTGCTAATTGACAGTCAGTCAGGGTTTCGACAAAAGCATTCATGCCACACAGCTCTAACTAAGATGATAGACAAACTTGCACCTAAACATAAATAACGATAACATATGTGGAGCAATCTTTGTAGACTTTAGGAAAGCATTTGATATGTTAGATCACGCTGTTTTAATAAGAAAATTAGAAACAATGAAAGTTAACTTTAAACTAGTGACATTACTTAATTCATTCCTGTCCGACAGACAGCAAGTAGTGTGGTACAATAACTCCTTGTCAAGCCCAACTATTATTGACACTGGTGTTCCTCAGGGTTCTATTCTCGGCCCTCTACTTTTTTCCATTTACATAAATGACCTTCCACTACACATCGAGCACTCATCCTGCGACCTATTTGCCGATGACTGTACCATTTATACTAGTGATAAAAGTTGCAACACGCTAGAAATATTATTACAAAGCGACACAGACAATCTTATTAAGTGGAGCAATGAAAACTGCATGCAAATAAATATCACTAAAACAAAATGTATGATAATATCAACTAGACAAAAATTACAAAACTCGCCGAAAAAACAACAAACTTCAGCTCTACATTGGAACCTCTTTAATTGAAAATGTAAATGAATATAAAACACTAGGACTCATAATTGACCAACATTTAAGTTGGAATTCGCATGTACAAGCACTGACCAAACAAACGGCAAAAAAAGTTTACCAGTTAGCTAAAATCAAACATTTCCTAGATGAGGAGGACACGAAAAATGTTTCTATACATCCCAGATACAAAACACATCTAGACTATTTGTTCCACAATTTGGGATGGCTGCACCATGTCCAACACGAAAAGACTCTTTTGATTACAAAAACGTGCAGTGCGCCTAATTTCAGACAAAAACCTCACACAGTGTGTAGTTGCATATACATATCTTAACATATTACCACTAAGAAAGCGCCTTCTCTTCAACAAAGCCAAATTTATTCACAAAATCTTGTCACAGAATGCTCCAACGTATCTGTGGCCTATTTTCAAATACAGCGGAAGACGCAGTCAACGCTTAAATAAATTACACATGCCCAAGCCTAGGCTCGACTTATTCAAGAAAAGTTTAGCTTTTTCTGCTGCTCATCTGTGGAATACTCTTCCACACGACTTAAAAAATACTCTTAGTCCATATTCATTCAATCACAGACTTTTCAAATACATCATGAGTGCAGATTATATGCCACCCTAATTTCGTTATGTTCTTAAATAATTACGCTGTCACCTCAGGGGCGCATTCCCATAGTCAGTTATGACTGAAGGGGCTATTATTATTATTATTATTATTACATAACATCATATGTAGGTTTTAAAGTTAATTTTGTCCTGTTTAGTATAAATTATGATACGCATCTGTAAATTTGTGTAACTGTTATTGTACTGTTACAATGTTGGGATTTTATTTTATTGTACTTTCTTGTTATTTTATTATTTAAGTAACATTTAGGATAAGTGTGAGAATAAATAGATTAACTATGGAAGAAGAGAGAAAGGAAGGGCAGAATGTTAGACGGGCCTGCGTGACCAATTCTAAACCCTTTGAAAATAAAGTTCGTTCGTTCGTTCTATCTTTCTATCTATCTATCTATCTATCTATCTATCTATCTATCTATCTATCTATCTATCTATCTATCTATCTATCTATCTATCTATCTATCTATCTATCTATCTATCTATCTATCTATCTATCTATCTATCTATCTATCTATCTATCTATCTATCTATCTATCTATCTATCTATCTATCTATCTATCTATCTATCTATCTATCTATCTATCTATCTATCTATCTATCTATCTATGTATCTCTGATAATGTTTGTACTTTTCAACATATGTTATGTCATGCTTATAAGTAATTAATGTTAATATGAGTGTGCTATATTATTATTTTACTTTACAACGTTGAATTCCTTGAATTTGATATGTAAAATGCATATGAGAATAAATGAATTCAGTATGAAAGGTGAGAGAAAGGAAGGGCAGAACGTCAGACGGGCCTGCGTGCCCAATTCTCAACCCTTTGAAAATAAAGTTCGTTCGTTCGTTCGTTCGTTTATTCATTCTGATGTTGATGTCATTGCCTGCCCCGCCGTCTGGTGTTACTATGCATCTTAGGTATGTGAAGGTGTCTGTCTGTTCCAGTTGCTGATTCCTTACTGATATGGGCTCAGGGTTGCTCACATTGAGCATCATGACCTCTGTCTTCTTTAGACTGATGTTCAAGCCCACCTGCTGGCTAAACTTATTAAGTCTATCCGTTTTTTCCTGGATGTGTTGATGTGAATGTGCTAGTAGTGCAATGTCATCTGTATATTCCAGATAATAAAAATAAAATAATATACAAATTTAATGTCGATTTTATCATTTTAAATGTGATGCATGTTTGTCTCAGTGGCAGCCATCTTGCTTCACATGTGACTGGACTTAATATTAAGGGAGTTTTTTTCTCTTATTTTTATAGTTTCATGTTCTCTACTTAATTCTCATTTTCTTTCCCTCCTGTCTCTTGTTTGTCTGTCCCTGACGAAGGCCTTGTGGCCGCAACGTAGGTTTTTTTTGTCCTTCTCCTTGTAAGACGTATTACTATTTGTGTGGGTGTGTTGTTGTTGTTTTTTTTTCCAACTGTTTTGCTAGTCTAAACAACATCTGGAAGTCATCTCAGTACAGCACAAACACCAAATTAAGATTATCTGAGAACTGTGTACTTTCTGTGCTTCTATATGGTGTGGAATGCTGGAGAGTAACAGAGAAGGAAATGTCGAAATTGTCTTATTTCCACACAATCTGCCTAAGGAAAATTCTCCGAATCTTTTAGGAGAATACCATCACCAACCAAGTGGACATACATGTCGTAGATTTTTGATAGGTGAATTAAGACTTAGATGGGTCCCTTCTGAATAGCAATAGAAACAAGTGAATAGCTCAGTGAGATATAATAGTAGAAATAGATTTCACGAGTGAGATGGTGGAAAAATACGTCAGAAGCTGTCCATGAGGCTCGAGAAACAAATCTCTCGCTCAGCCAATCTCTACAACAGAAAAAGTATTAGTCAGACAGACTTCTCAGTTATATAGATGTACTCTATATCAACCACTCACAGACTCGCGCACACAAGTGACGAACGTTTAGACGTACAGCCGTGAAAAAACTATAACAATGGAATATGGGTATTTGGGACGAGCTGACTAACACACTGGTATAAGTTTAAATGTAAATTTTATTAACCATAAAGAAAATTGTCAAACAACAAATAAGTTTGCTTATCTAGCACATATAATTACACATAGGTTAATGAATTACTAAGTTGTATAACGCCGTAATGGCTAACACAAGATTTCTACTTGTCCTAATTCGTTCGTTCATAAATAAAATGCTTAATCCTAACAATATGGCGATAACCGTAGTTCTAAAAATAGAATGTGTAATAAAATCTTTTAGACGACCTTGATTTCAAAACTAACACAAGTGCAAAATCGCGCACAAAGTTAGCCTTGGAAAGACAGACGGGCTTAGAAGAGAGAGAGGTAGACGGACCATGTAACACAGTATCGCAAGCCACTCGCTGTGTGTCTAAAAATAAACCAACTCGCAGTGGGCATGGCCTAAATTCTTCAAATAAACAGTGATGAAAAAAACTAACGATACGAGGTTAAGTTTTGAAAACAGGTTTAAATTCTTATTAGGAAACCTGATTTTTTCGCAGGGCTCCTGACTTTATACTGATAGTACAGTCGTAAAGGATTGAACAGGTGGTAGTTGAATTAAACACTTAACATCGAAAAAAGATCGTATTCTTAACTACACCACTTAGCCCCTTGAAAATCATATATTCGTGTACAGGAAGGCTAGTGGACTAGGAATATGTAAGAAATTATCTAAAAAGTCCATTAGATAATTAAATATTGGTAATAAAACATATAGAGAACAGAGATACTGTCATGTTTGGTCATATCTGCTTGGGATGGAAATCCCTGATTTTTGTGAAACATAGTAGTGACAGAAAGTCTAAGATAGTACGTGGGAGGCCATTGGCTGAACTTTGAAGTTAAAAGAAATTGGATTGGGTGACCTATGAATAACAAAAAAATGCCTAGAAACGGAGTAGAAGTGAATGAAAATGTTGTAATGACTGGGTACTCTTTTGAATATATTCAAAACGATTGGTCTATACACTGGATATCGGCAGAAAAAATCTTAGAAGGGACGCCATATCGTTACACATTTGAGAGATGAGAGCAAGCAGTGTCATTCTAAATTAAATATAAGATAACAGCTTGGACATACCGCAGATCAAACTGTGTCAGTCATCTTTAGTGTGTTTTCCTTACGAATTGTGGTAAGCTAGATATTTTTTATCTGTATTTTATATGAAAATTGAATGTGAAATGATAAATTATGTCTGTATATGTGCGGTTCAGTAGCAAACATGAGGCAAAGCCTAGATATTGCTCCACCATGTAAAAGATTGTCAGAGAGGAGTATAACTGCATATATATATATATTGGAATGCCATATAGTAACATAACACCTATCCTATTCTATGGAAGGGATTACAGCTGGAATTGCAGAGGCGTTGTAACCATTAGGGAGAGGAATACTTGTGTATATTGCCACATGAAAAGCTAACAGTTGGCCTAATGCGCTGAACTTTATGTTTGTTTGTACTGTCATGTACTTCTGTGTGGAATAATATTATATACTAGTTAGTAAGAAGGATGCATAACCTTCACTTTCAGGGACCGTGGTATAGATGGTGATATTGCATCGTCCGGTCTGAGTATTGCGTGATCCAGAAAGTTGGCAGCAGACTCCCAGCACAAGATAGCGGCCATTGCCTATCCTATTATCAAACTGAGAAGCAAGCGAGCAGAGGATACAGGTTTCCTGCAGCTGCAATATGAGATAAGAGCATATCAGCACGTAAAGCCCAACCTTGAATCAAATACTCCTGAAGTGAACTTTGTTAAAAGACAAAAGGGACAGAAATTGTAAAGAAACAGAATCTGTATATCCCTTAATATTATTTCCACCAATAACAAACACATGAAGTCGTGATGACAAACAAGAACCTAGCATTAAAAGCCAGTATTACCTCATCATAATACATCACAACACTACACTTATATTAATAATAATAATAAATTCTTTATGACCTACAACAAACCTAGCGGCGAATAAGGCAGAAAATCATCCATAATACATCGTTGTGACGCCACTACACTCTTATCTTGCACAATATACAAATATTATTAGATCTGGACAAAGATCTTTTGTATAAATTTGTGTACATAAACATTGTGCTTACATTTGATTGTGATTCCTGATTCACATTGTAGTAGGATCAGGATATCTATATATTGAAAAGTTAATACATTATATAAAATTTAACACTTGACTTACTTAAGGTAAATCTTTAAGGTGTTAGGTGTTTGTGATTGTCATAGTGTTGTAAATTGTTGTGAATCTTAACTTAGGTGTTTATCTGTCTGTTGGTTGTTGTGAACTTACACTTCATCACTATCATAACCCTAGACATTAAACGAAGTCATCACACAATTCAAGAATAAGTCTGATTGAGGTCGAAATGTGGTAGCAAGCAAGGTCCTCTGTAATACACCTACCTTATTAGATACAGAGACCTTCACAGCTGATCTCAGTCAGTACACTAAGTCCCCTATAAATATTTATATAATCCCAACTCACCACATTTATTGGGGTCTCGCTCCCGGGATTTGAAATTTTCAAAGCACCAATTATATTGGGTAGCTCACTTCAAGGAATTATAAAAAGTAAAAAGATATTCTTGGGTGGAAAATAAATAAGGTTGAGCTTTCAGTGCTTGTGGTTGTCCTTACTATAATTAGTCATAGATAAAATTGTTTAGTTAGACATTGTATAAATTTGCCTGTTAGAAAATGGCTGACCTGGCAAAGTTTCGATCTGCGGCTGTACAGACTGCCAGGGAAATGCACATGGATGGTCAAGTCTTGATTGACTATGTGACCTTAGAATGTGATAAATTTATTGCCAGGGAAGAAAAAAGATTAGAGAAAGAAGCTGAAAGAAAGTTAGAGGCAGATAAAAAAAATTAAGAGGTTGCAGATTGAGGCTGACAAAGAGGCTAGGGCATTGGAGGCGGATCGTGAGGCGGAAATAAAAAGGCTCCAGTTGGAAAAGAAAAGGGCTGAAAGGGAAGCAGAAGAAAAGAGATTAGCGGCAGAAAGAGAAGAAAAAAGATTAGCTGCAGAAAGGGAAGCAGAAGATAGGAGATTGCAGAGGGAGCATGAATTACGACTAAGAGAGTTAGAAATTCAAGGCCATGCTCCTGAAAATGGGGCCAGTCCTTTTACCTCCGATGCTACTGGTAGTCAGACAGCCTCAACCTCAGCTATGAGTTTTCATTTAGACCATTTTGTTGAGAAAGACGATGACATAGAAAGTTATCTAAGTAGATATGAACTTTTAGCTACCACGTATGGTTTAGAGAGAGAAAGATGGAGCTTAAAGTTATCACAAGGGCTTCGTGGTACAGCTTATGAAGTTTTTGCCAAGATGAGCAGAGATGACTGTCGTAAATTTATTTTGAGAGAAAAGAGTCGTAGAAATAGTGGTCCGGTTTAGAGTGGAAAATGATGATGGAAAGCTCAGTGATAGAAAATGTAGAGATTCAATAGTTGCTTCACAGCGTGCTGGAGGAGAGTAAAGACAGACTTATTTACGATAAATCGTTTCTCTCAATCTTCTCTTTCACTCTCCTGGTCAAACAATTATTTGCCAGTTTTCCAGACCCGCATCTGCGCGCACACCAATTTGGTGTTTTCAAACACACAGACGATGTTGATACAAACTATATTAAACGAATAGGGGAAATGTTGGGCTTTGGGTATATCCAACACACAGAACTAATGAGTTTATGTGATTTTATTCACTTTAAACATCAATCACTAACAAATATCAGGAAGTTAATTACTCTGAAAGAGGTGTTACAAAGTTAGGTATAGGTGATAGAAAAAAACCTGTTCTTCCCAGCTGTTCTTCCCTTTACTAAGCAAATGGAAAGGGGGGGGGGGTTAAACAGAGTTAACCAATTAGCAACTCCCCCTTAAAGGAACAATGCAGGGAATACAGAAAAATTTATATTACTAGGCAAGAAAGTTAACAACAGTTTTACAAAAGAAAACGATTAAATTTCCTGTCATTCATACACACGCGTGAGGATCCACACTCATATACTCACACACTTACCGAATGCAGCCTCAGACGATCCATAAAAAGTATATAAAAACAGCAAGTAATCGTTGACATATAAACTGTCTAGTCCTTCGATGTCCCGCCCCAGATGTTTGCGAGGGTTTGTTGGTAACAAATATTCTCACTTATCGCAAGACTTGAAGACTAAGAGTTCTCGTGTTTTTATTATATATATAAAAAGGAGTCTATGGGATGGCACTAACACAGTTCGGCACAGGGGTGAAAATGAAGTGGTCTCTTTTAATCCTCCACTATGGTAAAATTCCTTCAATGTGTGATGATAGTTTTATTAAATCCAATTGAGGAAAAAAAAACTAGGCTCGGTCACAGTCAGGAGAATATGTACTCTCTCACAGTAAACAGTAAATATGATATCGCTACTGGCGATGAGTACCTTCCAGTTTATCTTACAGGTTTGTAAGGGTAATTTGATGATTATTCTTTAAAATGTTCTTGGGTGGGCTTTATTTCATTTAATTCTGACAGCTAGGTCGCAAGGACCGCCACAAGATTATATTTTAAAAGAAATGTTTCTTCAATATGACTGGAAGTTTATAGGATGATTTCTTTATTTCTTTCTTTATTTAGCTGGGACCGCAGGTACGATCACTCTGTGTGAAAGAAAAAAAAACATGTAACATACCGAAAAATCAAGCGCGATAAATTTCCCGTTAAGCCTATAATACACTCGAGTATTTAATTATGTATTTAATAAACACTGCGCGAATTCTAGTGGTTAAAACACATCTATAAAACTAGGACTTAACTGAATTTATTAATTATAAATTCCTTCGCGACTTTAAAAGTTAATTTAAGCATCTATTATCTTTTGAAATAATATAATAGATAGATCATTATATTTACAACTGGAACTATTGAGATGGTTTAATTTAATAGATTTAAATTAACACAAAATCCATTGAAATAGAATGACTGAACTAGACCACTGATCACTTTACGCAATATATATTACCGCTTTGCACAGAATAGAAAACACTGCAAATTTATATATAAAAATCCAGGGGAAAATCTATAACAAGATTTCAATAAAGCTAGTGCTTCTGTAAAGGTCTGGCCAGCGAGTGATAACGTGTCTAGTCTTCATGGTCTATTTAGCTAAAATGGAATGTAAGTTGAGTGGGACATGATAAACTTGACAGCTTATTTGATCTCACGAACTTTTGGGGATCTGACCGCCAAATCAAGAGAAGAAACCGCACCCTGGTCTTCGTATCTCCGTTCGCAGCTGCCCGTTTCGGTTTCCCCGTTCGCTCGGTTCTACGATTGACACCGAGACGCGAAATTAGCGGCAAGCAACTGTGTCTCGTATCAGGGACCACTACTGTCTTTGATAACGCCGATAGTCTCCCCTAAAATCCCTCAGTTCGTCTCTTTGATCTTGGTCGCTGTGCCTGTTTGATTCTGGCGACGCCCTCTCCCCCCCCCCCCCCCCCCACTGGCCAAGTTAATTAAAATAACTGCCTATGATTGTTCAAGAGATGTTAGTGGGCGTGATTTAATCTCTCCTTAAATCAATGCGATGACCAGAATCAACGATAGGTAAACTTTCCGCATATCAATCAGCAAACGTGTTTGCCCTCTGTGGAACAGTTTCATAGCTAATGAATCCACGTGAAAGAATAAACGTTTTTACAAGAAGTTACAACAAAGTTCAGGGTCAGCCGAGTTCGTCCATCACAATGACCAAGACAATTATGACATGTTAAAGCAGGCCCTTTTGTTAAGATATGAAAAGAATGGAGAATTTTATAGAAAAAAGTTCAGGAATGCTAAACTACTGTCAGGTGAGACATATCACCAGTTCTCTGCACGGTTAGAGACATACTTGGAGAAATGGACTGCTTTGGGGAAAACCCAAGATCTTAAGGAAATGATCCTTATAGAGCAGCTAAGAGAGTCCATGGCTCCAGACCTGAGAAAGTTTCTCATGGAACAAGGTGTAGAGAGGCTGGGTGAGTTATTAAATGTCGCTGAAAGATATCAGGCAGCTCAAGCAGAGGTAACTGGTAATAAAAAGAAACAGGTAGACAATTTTAAGGCACCACAAAACTTTAATAAATTTGATCATAGAGGTCAGAATAAAGGTAAGCACCAGTTTGATAGGCCAAGATATGATAATAAAAATAAAACCCCACAATTCGATGAAAGGAAATTTGATGAAAGAAAATCTTTCAACCAAGGAAGGAAGTGGTGTAAAAATTGTCGGATGAACAATCATACCACCGAAAATTGTAGAAAGAAACCTCCTAGTTTTGCTGCTATGAAATCTGGGAAGAAGGGAACAAAGGTCAAACCTGCGGAACTACAGGAACCGTACCACCCCCCAGTGTGTGAAGATGTAATCTGTAATGGAATCACCATAAGGTGCTTATATGATACAGGTCTGGATTATGATTCAGTTGTGAGTTCTCACCTGGTGCAAGCAGATCAATACACCACAGAAACAGTGGAGATTCAAGCTGCAACCAAGGAAGTAGCGACCATGACACTCCCTATCGCTAAGATAAATGTGAAAACGCGATATGTGGAGGGAGTAATCAAAGCAGCAGTGATAAATGAACCAATCTACCTTCTGATATTGGGGTGTAGATATGTCTTCTTGGGGAATCCCAAGAGACCTGTGATATTGGCATCAGTGCAGACCAGATCACAGTCTAAAAAGGAGGAGGATAATCCAATAAATACTCATCCAGATGAGATGAGGAAGGCACAGGCGGAGGACAAAACACTCAAGCCGTGTTTCAAGAAATTGCCCAAATGTCATACACCTCCAGGCAAAGGAGACTTCTATATGAAGAACAAATTGATGTATAGGAAGGCTGGATCTAGATCCAAAGGTCAGGGACAGCTGGTACTTCCTAAAAAGTATAGGGCAGAGTTAATAAGGAGCTTACATGTGAAACAAGATGGGGACCATGAGAAAATAGGTACCATCATTCAAAAGGTGGCTCACAATTATTATTGGCCCAAGGCAATGATTGACATTGAGAATTTTGTAGAAAGATGTGGCATATTACATGAGGGAACACCCACAAGTGGGAACAGTGATCAGGACCTAGACACGCCACGGGGCAAACTTAGGCCTGACACTGAAAAGAAAAATAAATTTAACAAAGTGGACAAAGTGGAATGGGAGCCCCCTTTTCACGGACAGTCTTCACTTGGATGTTTTACTATGGCCACGATGCAGCGAGTACAAAGAGATGTCTTACCCCAGAATAAGCCGAAAATCCCTCAGTCGGACTTATGTGAACTGGAGGAAGATAGGGGAGAGAGAAGACCTCTCACAAAGAATTTTAAGTGGGGAGAGAGCCTCAAGAAAAGAATTGGTAGCGGTCGATTTGTGAATGATGATTCTAGGAAGAAAAATCATCACTATAGAGCTTCTATTGGAAAAGACCATACCGGTGCCTGGAAAAACAGGTCAACAAATTTAAAAGTCCATATGTAAGCTTTGTTAAGGACATGAACCAATCTACCCTCTGATATTGGGGTGTAGATATGTCTTCTTGGGGAATCCCAAGAGACCTGTGAGTTGGCATCAGTCACATGCACAGTTGGCATCAGTCACATGCACAGTTGGCATCAGTCACATGCACAGTTTGGCATCAGTCACATGCACAGTTTGGCATCAGTCTCATGCAGTGACATCCTTGTGGGAACAATGGCTCTTCTTTTCCTTTGTCTCCTCAGAGTCCGCCAGAAACCACTCACAGTCCATCAGGGAAACCTGACCCCAAGAACTTGGAGAATCAGAGTAATCACCAGGCATAGATAGAAATTTATCTATGTGTATATAGAATTAGGGACTGACATATAATGTCTGTTTTAAGTGGGGAGAATTGTGGTGAAAAATTCTAATACCCATATATAAATTAGAACATAAAGGTAAAGCAGAACGAAATAATACGATAGGAAGAAGAATGGAGAAAGACCAGTGCTTTCCCAGTATAGAAAACACCTTAGTTGTATAACGCCGTAATGGCTAACACAAGATTTCTACTTGTCCTAATTCGTTCGTTCATAAATAAAATGCTTAATCCGAGGTCGCCGCTCCGCTCGCCTCCCCCGCACTGCACATTGCGCGCGCTGCGGTTGCGCCACTCCGCGCACCAACGCTTTATGGTACTCAGCCTTTTCTCGTCGTCGCGTTCAACCATCTGCTGGTCCCCGGCGCTTTCGCCGCCGATCTCGCCCTCGGTTCCCACGTCGACGTTGTCTACCCGACCACTACGCCGACGCAGCAAGTCCTCCTCTCCCCGCCCGCAGCCACACGCCGTGTGCCGCGCACCCGCCACCGGGCGCATGGTCGTCCATACCCGCACTGTTGCTGGCGCACCCGCGTCGCACCTGACACTTAGCCTACAACGCCCAGTCCGAGGCCGTGACGCCGGACGTACTGCGACGATTGTCGGGCGCTTATGCACCTCGCATTCTGCAGCGCAACTTTGCGACCGCCCATCCCGCACCGGCTTCGCACAACGTACTCCCGCGGATCGTCCGCGTACCTCGGAGTCCCCGCGCTCGCCTGCGGCTAGCGCAC
>JAMPIV010011684.1:0-75388 GCA_024509875.1 Oreohelix idahoensis | reverse complement strand
TTCGGGCCTTTCCTTCTTCTGCGTTTTTCAATATGCTTATTCCATGTAAGCCTTTGGTCAAATGTCACCCCAAGATAGGTGGGGTAGCTTTCTTCCTTGATCACGGTTGTCCCTAGGTGTATGTTAGCTGATTGTCCTTGGGGGCGAGGGAGAACAGTGTTGTGGAGGTTTTGTCTGTGTTTATTGTGATAAGCCATTTCTCTGCCCATGACACTAGCATGTCTGCTGCCCGCTGCATTCTATAATTTGCTGTGGTGACATTTTCATCAGCGCACCAGAGTACTAGGTCATCTGCATATAAGGCAGCTCTTAACTCCTGCAGGAGATCTTCACCAGGTCATTGATGTAAACAAGGAAGAGTGTTGGGGAAATTACTCCTCCTTGAGGTACCCCCTGATGGAACAACACTTTTCTGCTCTGCAGACCGTCAAGAGTGACTCTAGTTCTCCTGTTATGCAAGTATGACTGGATCCATTTCATCATGTTGCCTTGGATTCCACTTCTCCTAAGTTTTGCAATGAGGCCATCTTTCCACACCTTGTCAAAGGCCTGCTTGAAGTCGACCCAGATCGTTAGGAACCTTTTTCTTCTCCTGGAAGGCATCTTCTATTGCTTGAGACAAGTAAGTAACTTGGTCTTCTATACTGTAGCATTCTCTAAATCCAGCTTGTTCCGGCACCAGGATCTGCTCAGACTCTAAATACCATTTCAATCTGTGGGTGACTATTCGCTCCATAGTCTTCCCAACACAGCTTGTGAGACTGATTGGCCGGTAACTTGCAGCCTCGGTCTTACATTTCCCTTTCTTTAGTATGGGTATTGTGATGGCTTCTCTCCATACTTGGGGTACCGTTCCTTTCAACCAGCTGTGGTTGAATATCTCAAGCAGTTTTGTCTTTGCTGCTGAGCTCAGATTTACTAGCATTTCGTTGCTGATTTTGTCTGGGCCGGGTGACTTTTGAAACTTAAGCTTGGAAATAGCCTTCTGTAGTTCTCCTTGTGTGATGGGTTCCCTCATTGGGGCAGGAGTATCTGTCTGTCCCATGGTTGCCAGTATTTCTTTTCTTATCTCTCTCTGATGGTCTATGTTAATGGGTAAGTTGCTTTCTGAACTGTATCTTCTAGCAAACAAGTCTGCAGCTTGTTTTCCTCTGAAAAGTTTGCCACCTTCATCCAATGTGATAGTCTGCCTAGGTGAGGAACGCTCTTCATTTAGAGACTTGACTAATCTCCAAAGTTTCCTGCCGTCTTTCTCAAGGTTCAGCGATGCCGTTTTAGTTCTCCAGCTTTTCCGTTTTTCTTCTAGCTTTGTTCTCTGAAACTCTGCTACAGCCTTTTTCCATTTGTTGTGAGTTTCAAGTGAAGGCTGAGACTCTGCGTCCTTTCTATAGCCCATGTCCATAGCTTCCTGACGTTCTTGGAGTGTGCTGGACCAGTATGGTATGTAGTTACGCCGGCATCCTTTGGGATTGGTTTCTTTTGCAGCTTGTAGTATGCATCTGTTGAAGTCTTTTACCACTTCATTAATGTCTCTGTTCTGTACCTTGAGGGTAGACAGCAGCGTGTTCACCTGATGCCTGAATAAACCCCAGTTGGCTTTTTTGTAGTTCCATCTTGTAATGGCTGGGCCTGTACTGAGAGTTGCACTCTGGACAGTAAGAAAGATTGGGCGATGGTCGCTTCCCCCTAGTTGGTCTCCTACTTCTCTACTAATAGATCCAGCTATATCTGGTGTGGAGAAGGCAAGATCTGTTGTTGAGGTTGTGCCATCCTCTGGAGTAGAAGGTAGGAGTATCTGTGGCATTATTGACTAGGATTAGGGAGTGATCATCTTGCCAAGTTTCAACCTCTTCACCTCTGTGATCCAGATGGTTATAGCCCAGCTCTGGAGTGGCTATTAAAGTCTCCAACTGCTATAAAGTTGGTGGCTGGTACCTGTATAGAGCTGAGACTCAGGGGTTTGTTGTTCGGACAGTAATAGTTCAGGAGTTCTATTTCCATCTTGTCTACCTTTATCTGCAACAGCTGATATTCTGCTCCATCCATGAAGGTTTTCCTTTCGTGTGCAGGAATGTTATTCCTTACAAGAGTAAGTACGCCTCCTTTTCGTCTATCTTTTCTGTCGGATCTGAAGCATTGATATCCCCTTATTTTAAAGGTTTGATCTGCTTTCAAGTGAGTCTCTTGGATACAGCAAACACTGAGTTGCTTCTCATACAAGATGTTTTCCAGCTCTGGCTTTTTGCTGTATCCAGCCTGCTTGCTGTTCACTCCCTCTGCATTCCAGTGCATCATGACAAGTGGCACTCTGGGTTTCTCTTTTTCTGTTTTGTTTTGGTCAGTAGTTCTCCTCCGCCGTCTGCTGACCTCCACAAGACGGTCTAGAGGGTCCTCCAGTAGCTGAGGGTGGGCTCTGTCGAGGCTCAGAGCCCGGCACTGCACCTGCCTGGTGGAGCTCCACAGGGCGAGCACCAGTACGAGATTTATTTGACGGTGTACTCTCCATAGAACAAAAAAAAGCGAGTTGCGTGATTACTGTGGTTTCCGGTGCGCCTTCTGGCCCAGTATCCTATGACTTTAGCACCTGTTGTTCAACGGGAGAGTGGGCTCATCCCTAATCTGTTTATGTTCCCAGTAGTAGACTATTCGCAAGCAGCTGGGGGGTGTCACTGCTCTGCGCGGACCTTGTTTACCGANGCGTGACGTCCGAGCTCTGCTATGGTGAAAATAGGGTTGCATTATCTTCAAAATAGCCCTGTCTCTACTGCCATCCTGCAACTTTGAGTTAGGGAGTTCTGAGCTCCAGTCTCTTTCCCAGGCATTTTATCCTGGCCTGGCACGCATACAGAGGACCCCACTTCTGGTTCTAAGTTAGCAGTTGGGGACAGGGGGGGTAGCACACTGTGCATTCCCCGTCATCCAGGGGGCTCTCCAACTATGCAGAGCTTGCACAATGCTGTGCTCTGGTTCTGGGCTCACCCACGGAATCCTCACGTCCTGCACAGAGCCACTTCCAGATACCCACCACCTGCCAACCCCCCATTGTAGAAATCTCCTGCATGCGGCCATCCAGTCAAGAGCCAGTATTAAGTCTGGTGCCCAAGTGATTCCCCCCAAGCTCAGTGTGCAATTCTGGGTTCTCATCATGCTGCAACACAGGGGGGATTGTGATGCTCAGCCATCTCTCTCAACTCTGCACCGATAAATGACATCGGGGGACTTAACTGTGTCTCAGTACTGGGAGGCCCCGTTTCCGGGTACACCACACACAGCCAGTTGAGGCAAAGGTCGCCGTGGGCGTGTCTTCAGTGGGGAAGTTGTGGAGTCTTCCTGTCCATGTTCTTGCACATCCTAACACTGCCCGCAAGACATCGGAGGTTTGGAGAGTGGCCTTCTCTGCTTTTTTGAGCCGGGGTGGGCTCCCCGGGCAAGTCTCGATGGGGATCGGGACGTGTCCACGCGCCAGTGGGCCCAGCATCGGCCGCATCTGTTGGAGGACTTGCTCTGCCAGGTTTGAGTTAGTAAATTCCAACTTTGTCATCTTCTTGGCATTGTGATGCTGGGGTGCCTGTGGATTTCCTAACGCCCCGGGTAGAAGCCAGAAGTGTACTGTGCCAGCTCTGGGGGAGATAAAGGGGGTGTTTCTGCGTCTCCTTGTGATACGTAGCCAAGGTAGGGCTCACAGTGCTCTTTCCCCGCCACCAAATTGCCTGCTGGTTACGCCGAGTTCTCCGAGGCTCTAGGCATGTGACCAAGAGTTGAAGGCAATAGGATCGTCACGTCCTGAGTCTCTGTGCCTGTACGATGGGTTCCGATCTTCAGGGAGCAGTCCACACTCGTTCCCACTCCCAAGACTTGTTCAGTATCCATCTGGCTCCTTCCCACCCACAGAGGGCGTGTACGGTGTAGTGCACCGGTTTTATTATCGAGGTTTGCTCCTCTAGATCCGTTGTGTTTAGCCTGAGGATTCGCACCCTCAGTTACCAGGACTACCTCGAGGAGGGTGTGGCTCTTCACCACGCACAACGATCTTGGGGTATGAGAGGTTTTGCTAGGCCAAGAGACTAACACCGCAATGGTCGCTCCTTTCATGAACAGAATTCACTAGGCCTAGGGTGAAGCAAGGGGGGAAACCCACTACCCACAACACCAGCACATCATACCCCCTGTCTGTAGACTTTGCCCCATAAATAATGCAAAATGGAGGCATATCTGGGGTCATTCTTATATAACCACCAGCTAAGCACAATGCTACAGTATTCAAATATGGAAGTGAACCAGCCTTTGAGGCTAGTTACACCGTCATTGACTCCTGAAATTATCCACACATTTCCAGGGATTCTCTGTGTGGTGAAGCATGCTGAAAACCCAGCATTGCATACAAAGTTTGGAGGAGTCAATTGAGCCCCAGGCAGGCTTTTTACCTTAGCTCTGCATATTTGGAAAGCCCTCTTGGATGGCAGGGAATGTACAGTTAATGTTAAGTTAACTCTTAGAATTAGGTATATCGGATCAAATTTTTTTTTCACTATGCAGATTATACCATGTTGATGTCTGAAAGTGAAGAACTGCAAGATTATGGAATAAGTGAGCAACAACCATTGTTAATAGTAATTAGAAATTAAATTTTGAATGAAAATAAAAAACTATGATAATTAACAATTCAACAGTGTAATCAGCATTAAATATTAAGCATGTGTATATAGGATAACTGGAACAAGTGGAAACATTACCCCTAGAAAAGGATTACTGAATGAATGCAAGCTGATGCAAAACTTTCAACCAAGTAGAGATGGGAAATGACGAAAAAGTAGTCCACTAATTCCTGAGACAGATATTAACATCCAAATTTAAAAAAAAATTAGAATCATGATCATCATGTGTACTATTCAATATTGTATGCTGTAGAAACATTGACAACGACAAGCAATCAGTCTGAAGAAGGCATTCAGCCCATAAATGCAGATATACAGACTCATGAGGTGCATTTCATGAAAGCAGTAAGAAATAGGTCCAGGCAAATACTAGGGAACAAAAAAATTCACAATGAATAGAACAATGTCGGGCAAATAAAACATTATGAAGACCTTTCAAAAACAGTGTTGGAAAGAAAGTGTGGCAGGACGACTCATGATGTTGATTGCTGTCGCACACATTTGTGTTAGCCCCAAGTTCTGTAAATAGGAAAATTCGATTAAAGATGATGGGACTGCTGGCACATTAACTTAAGAGAAGCCACTGACAGATAACTTCAACTCTCAACAACCAATATTTGAATTTTGACAAATTTAAAAGCAGACAATTGCCAGTGGAACAAGAGATGAGAAGAAGATGCTGGTGATGGATTTTATTCACATTGATGAACCATGTTGATAGCATTCCTGTACAAGGCAGACCTTGTTCTGGAAACCTTAGGAACATAGGGGCAGAGGTAGATAAAAAACACTTGGGAGAACAACAACACAGGTTCACAGCAGCCAAAGTGACACATTTGGCTCAAAAATGCAAACCTCAGCTCCCCACTACGCTTCCTGGCAATAGTGGAAGGAAAAAGTAAGAATATGCACGCCTTCTTTTTACATTTCTATCCCATCTATATTGAACTGTAGACTCTTATTTTACTGTGGACACTATGTACCCTAATTACCCATCAGAGGTTGGGTAAGATATATTTCTTCATTAAAATTAAAAAAGCAGGAAGGGAATAATGCCATAAGCATATGTCACCTTAATATGCTATCTAAATTATAGACACCATAATCCCTACTTATAATCCATCTGAAACTGAAATGGGTATCTGTCTTCACTGAAACAAAATGATTACAGTTAAAGCGTATGGTCGTACAAACAAATAATGAGCAACATTCAACTGAAAATGATGTCCCAACAAGCATGTAGATTATGGGGCAAAGGAAGTGTTGTGGAAAATTGAAAAACAAAAGACTCGCTGGATCTATCAAACCGGAATTATAAAGTATCCGTTCAACCCATGTTGGGTTATAATTAGGACATATGGTGTATTAATTCAAGAAAATAAAGTCAGATTTGCAATACCCAAATATAGTACCCTTTTCCCCCCCTCCACTCAGTCCAAACAGAGTAAATCAATAAAACTAAATTTGTATTTGTGTGACCTCTCCTTTCCAAGAAACAAATAAACAATAAAAAACGAATAAAAAAAACTAAAATGAAGTCTCTTATAACTACCGTACCCTGTTATTATTAACAAGGTGAAAAGGGGTGAGAAAGCCAGAGAGTGTCCGAAATTACATCAAATCTACCAATTATCTGCCATACCCCATCAGACTACCCCTTTTCCTCACATCATCATTGATCCTTAGGCTATATATTAATTTTAGTTCTTGTTATATACTGTTTTACTATATTGTGCAATTCTCTAGGTCTATCTATTCTCAACACCTGTTCCACAGTTATGGATGAATTGCATGCCTGTAAATAATCTAATATTGGTTTTCTCTGTTGTTCATACTTCCTACATTTTAATAGGAAATGCTCTATATTATTTTTTTTCTAGACACTCTGCACAGTAAGGTTCTTCTATTCTAAAATAGCCCATTCCTAGTTGCAGTCTAAGAAGTTTCTTATTGCTAGGAATTTTTAGTTCTCTAGATACCTGACACGTTCTTGTTGGAGTCTTGAACAATTTATATGCATGTCTGCCCTTCAGACTTCCATCCCACTCTACGATGTTTTATTTTATTTTATATTAATTTAAAAGAAAAAAATATCCCGTTCAACCTCCGATGGGTTATAATTAGGATATATATTGTTTTCAATTCCAAATAATATGAACAACCGCCGAAAACAAATGTGTTATCTGTTATACTATATCCTTTCATCATCTGCCACATTGGGACATAAATTCCTATCCCCAATTGAAAACATACAGACGTGATAAACTTAATTGCCAATCTGTCGTTCATTCGTGTTAGGTAATTGACGGATGCGATATCTGTTTTCATCTAGTGATTTCACTAAAACACTCCTTTTCTTTCATTGCTATGTTTCATAAATATTTATATGTGTAGATATTTCTCTCTGCGCAAGAAATTCTTCTAATGCGATTTTATATATTAAAAATAAATAAACAAATAAATTTGGCGTGTCGCTTCGTTTTGCAGCTGACAGTATTTCCGGCTTCAATATTACTACAATGTAGTAATTTGACGATTTGTAAACTGAATTTTTAAAAGGCCAATACAACCGTAGTTTAGTAAACGCTGGATAACTGGAATAACTTTTAATGCTTGTTACAGCTTTATTTATAATATTTTGTGCCGGACAGTACAATATTGGATTTGACTCGCAAACCTGACTCCAACATTTAGCCTATTGGCTAAGTCAGTCTTAATCTAGGCTGATAAATATTCATTCATCTAGGGGCCTATAGGCCTATGTGTTAAGAGTAACTGTATTGGTGATTTGTTTCGGCTGTTTGATATTGTTATTGACAGCAAAAGAATCAAGCACATCGCAGATTTAAAGAATCTAATATTCGTACAGTGAACTGCAAGATAGGAGAAATGCGGTAAAAAAATTCTCCATTTTCATTCATTAGCAGATCTGTCGATAGGCTAGTTAACTTACTGGTGCTATTTCACTTTGGTATAGACAATAAGGCAGCAAATCACGAAGTAGTGCGATCAAATACATATGCATTAGCAGTATGTCGATAAAGTGAGATATCATCATTTTAATTTGCACTCCATACGGAGCCACCACCACAGCTGGTCCCTATGCAGGAATCCTGAACCAAGCTCTTGTAGTGGTTATTTCTGTGGCTGTTAGTTTGAAATAATGCGGTTGCCAACCTAGGGCACAACCTCATTAGTCATATGTGCGACATGCCTGAAGGTGCAAGTGTCCTCCATTTCGCCCAAATCTATATCTACCCCGCAGTCAACTGAGTCGGCCTCGTCATTAGGTGTTAGGATTAAAGTTAGATTTAGTTTTAGAAATGCTAATCCTAACACAAAAACTCTAATCCTATAGAGTTCTTTTGCTATGTTTAGCATTTATAAATCTAAACCCAACTCTAATCAAAAGCCCTAACTGACTCGGCTGAAAAAGATAACTACCCGGTCTAGATTTTTCCCACATTCTATCTTTTACGTCTGCAATGATAACTCACCACACACCGCTACCATAAGCACATGCGACATTTCACACAAGCGCAAAAATAGGTCAGCCTGTATGGGAATGCATATAAACAAAGATGTTTGAAATCTAAACCCAGCTCTAATCTAACCCCTAACAACACGGCTGTCTCAATTGGCCACCGAATAAGATAACTAACCTGGCTAGAATTTTTGCATGTCATCTCTTTTTTTGTCCGCAATGATAACTCGCCATGCACCACTGTCAGTAGCACATTCTACGCTTTGCTCATGCGCAAAATCCTCAAAAAAGACGTTAAAAAAAAGCAAACAATAAACTTCCAACTTACCCATTATAAACCTGTCATCGAATTCTTACTTAAAAATAAACATCTGGGCTAATTTTAGCTAATGGCGACACACGGCCCATGATGCTTCATTTCAGCACAGTAGTCCTATTCTGTCTTTGTCTTGAAAAGGGATATACATGTTTAATATGCATTAGGGACCCAAAGATGCAGCAATAGAGAATGCAGTCAACGACCCATTGCTTGACTGCTTGCATCAGGGTCAGCGAACAAGAGCTGACCAAGACCCTACTCCACCTCCACGTGGTGGTCCTGGAAACAGGCTGCATCACTGCGGTCTGGCTGAGAGAGTAGGGATCGAAGAGGGAAGGCAAACCCGGTCCCAAAAAAGGCTGCGCTGAAGTCGGATGTGTCGGCCAAAAGGCGCAGATATCACAGCTCCGGCGTAAACAGACACAACGAAACCAACGTCCTTTTCAGGACGAACGAGGAAGAAGAAGAAGATAAGCATTAAAAAGGTGTAAGGGTTAGGTTTAGATATCCTTAATCCTAACCCTAACTAGGAGGACATTGAAGAACATGGCCCACTGTAGCACTACTCGGTTATAGGATAGATTTTTTTTTTATTGGGATAGAAAAATTCATTTGGTCTCAGTGAGGGACAAGAAGAAAGTAAACACATAACATTTATAAGGGCTAAAGACAAATGATCATGTACATGGGCTAAAGACAACTTATCATCCAGTTAAATTTTCTTGTTCTTTCCACATAAGCCAGTAAGTACGAGGGAAGATCAAAAAGTAATGCCTCCTATTTTTTATGTATGTAATTACTGCATCAGTGTGCAATTTTTAAATTTAGCAGGATTCCTCAAACACTCTTCTGCACTGTATAGCATTACCAACCTGTTTCAGTAACAGGTGGCACCACTGTAACAGTTTAAAAATGGCTGCCAAAGACGTTCGGTTAAAACAACGTTATGTCATAGAATTCCTCAATGCTGAAGGCGAGACCCCAATTCACATCCACGAATGTTTGAAGAATGTTTATGGAGATTCAACAGTGGATGTTAGCACTGTCCGACGTTGGGTACATCGTTGTGACGAAGCTGAAGTAGGTCAATCCTCAATGGCTGACGCAAAGCGGACTGGCCGTCCGTCTACCGCAGTGACTCCACACAACATTCATCGAGTTGATGGCATCATTCGTGGTGACCGTCGGGTAACACTGGATGAACTTTCTTCCATGTTGTCCATTAGTAAAGGCAGTGTCCAGAACATCATTAAAGACCTGGTGTTAAATCACGTTTATTTTGTTAAATGCCGTGAATGTCCACCAGTTGATAAATGTAGATGTTGGGACTGGTGTAGTAAAGTGTAACGATTGTCAACTCATTAAACCCAGCACAGTTTTGGTCATACAGGTCATCTTGTCCTGGAACGTGATGAGGCTCCGACAAGAATGTGAGTGTAGACAATGAGTGTGTATATGAATGTCAGAACGCGAATGGTAGAATGATTCGATAGAGTTGTCAGGTTGGTAGTACATCACTCATACTCACACTGTTCGAATTCAAGAAGTACTGGAACTACGGTGGTCTTTTTATAACATTTAATGGGACGCACACTTGGACAGTACGTGTATGGTTACAGGAACAAATGTCGACATAGACAGCATAATGTTGGTCACAGGAATATCATCTTAAGTTAGCATTCATGCTTGGCAAATATCATAAGGGAGCATTCGTAAATAAGCATTCAGAGTTCCATCATGTAAATCATCTGGCTTTACTGACTGGGCACGTCAGACCATAACCAATATATAGGAAGGCTCCTAGACTTAACCTCGTCTAGCGAATATCCCTTCACGTAAAGTTCAATATATATATTTTTCATAAAGATATAGGAATCCCAGACATGGGTTCTCACATGTAGCAGTGATCTCTTGGTTCATCGAGCGATAGTACAGGCATCCCCTTTTCTCACTCGATAAATACAAAGTATATGGATTTCAACATGGCTGTGCTTCTCTCGTGAGCTTCACTCACTATTGGATACAGACCAAAATTGGTCATTCGTTAAATGTCCTCATTTCTTCATAGCTTCTATCATAGAGGTAATTGAATAATATCATATAATCTAGTGCTGATAAAAGTACCACTATGCATCTGCTTATCGACAACGATGGCGAAGCCCAAGTTCATAATAAATTGTGGTTTTACCTTTCTATGCGAAATATAACTTTGCCATTCCTTGGCAAAAGAGAATAAACACTGGGGTAAAGTACATACAACATGTCTAAATGACTATCACTTTTCCCCATTTACTTATAGATCACTTTCTCGGCGATAAGCCGGCTACAACAAAATTCGACATCCCGACAGGATGACAGCCATGAATCACACCCCCTGCTAGCGATACTTCCGCTGCATAGCCTTTGACCTTTTCTAGCGACAACCAACATAGTTCGACTTAGAAATGTAAAGATATCCATATATAAGACAGACTCGTCCTACTCATACAAACACTACGTATAAATTCAGGCCATAGATATACTGAAGCAAGAACAATCCATTCCTACCCAGGCAAAGAATAAATCGCAGTAGGCCTAGATTCGTCCGCGGAATCCGATCGAAGATGACGGAACTCCTTTCAAGGGAAGTAACTCAAAAATGACTTCTCCTTAAGCACTTAAAAAAGGAAATACTTTGTTTACAAAATATTTGCGAACATAATAAGTATATAAATGTATTATATTGCAAGATAGTAAAGATTGCACTTTACAGTCTTACCACACCTCCCGGGAAAAAAAAAAAAAAAAATTTTTTTTTTTAAATACATCTAGGAGCAACGTAGAATAGGCTCACAACGCAAGAATACTGCGCAGATGAAAATATCAGGAATAATTTTAATTCCTAATATGACCGGTGAGAATATATCTCAAAATCTGAGAGAAATTGTTTCTCTACGAATAAATGTTTCCAGGAAGGTGTGATCTACGTATAATACAATTCTGGTAATTATACAATGCATACCAAAAATTCACACTATAATCTTAAATTTATGATTTATGAAGAAACAATCATCAAAGAACAGCGGTGAATAAACATCAATAAACCGCTAAGTAGAGATACCATCATTCTATTATTAAATTACAAATGTGTATCTTAGTAAAGAAACAAAAAATAACTGTTGTAAAGTTATACATATTAAAAAGATCCAATATTTAACAGTTAAGTGGCATCATGTGGGCATCTGGACAGAATGTCCGCCATCACATTTTCTGAACCACGGATAGCTCGTACCGAGAAATGAAAAGGTTGAAGAGCGATTGCGTATCGAGTTGATCTCGAGCTCTTCAAGTTCTTACTTTGGATAGCCGTAAGAGCTTTTTGGTCAGTTTCCACTACGAAATGCGCGCCCAGAAGGAATCTTTGGAGTTTGAGAATTGACCAAACCATTGCCAATAATTCACGGTCTAAAACCGAGTAATTCCTTTCTGCAGCATTAAGTTTTCTGGATATATACATTACAGGATGCAGAGTTCCAGAGTACTCTTGCATTAGTGCCGCTCCAATCCCAGTGGATGAAGCGTCACTACGAAGAACAAATGCCTTATCTGTTGTAGGTAACACTAAAATAGGTGGTGATGAAAACATAGTTTTGATCTTCTCTAGTGAAGATTGGCATTCATGAGACCAGTGAACCATGTTAGGCGACCCTTTCTTTAATAGTGTAGAGAGAGGTGCCATGATAGAGGACAGATTCGGAATGAAACGTCCATAAAATTGTATGAGACCTAAAAGACTTCGCACTTGCTTTTTAGTCCTAGGGATAGAGATGTTAAGTATCTTAGTGATATTATGGTCTTCTGTCTTCAAGAAACCGTGACCTACTCGATGGCCTAAGAAAGCAATTTCGCTAAAGCCAATACAAGCTTTGGATGGTTTTGCTGTCAGGTTATACTCACGCAGAGTTGATAATAATTCAACTAACCCTGAATAGTGATCTTCCCAAGTATCGCTGAAAAGACAGATGTCGTCTAGATAAGCAATGACATCTGACCGATACGATAGGATTCGACGCATCATGCGTACAAATGTAGCTGGTGCGTTCATAAGGCCGAAAGGCATAAAATTCCAATGGAAAAGGCCTCTGGGAGTAGAGAAAGCGGTAAGAGGTTTGGCGCGTTCGGATAATGGAACTTGCCAATATCCTTTAGACAAATCAAGTTTAGTGAAAAAATGCGATTTAGAAAGACGAGTAAGTAGCTCTTCTAGTAAAGGCATAGGTTCAGCATCGAACTTCGTAACTTGATTCAATTTGCGATAGTCAACGCAAAGACGTATGTTATTGTCTTTTTTTCGAACAATAACCATCGGCGAAGAATATGCAGAAGTGGATGGTTCGATTATTTGTAAATCTATCATTTCATCCAACTCCTTTTCAACCTGTGTTTGGAAATGTATAGGGATAGGATAAGGTCTAACCCTAATTGGAGTATGTTCAGTTAGAACAATGTCATGCTCAATGACATGAGTTTGTCCAGGGATGTCAGTGAGGACATCCTGAAATGTTTGTAACATAGACGAAACTTGTCGCTGTTCTCCTAGAGACAAATCAGGAGAAACAGTAACGTCTTTCCATGATTCACTAGAATGAAGTGGGATCATTGGAAGCGGAAGATTAACATCCGAAAAACTTGTTTCCTCATCCTGTATTACAGACAGTGATGAGTAATGACCATGTTTGACATGAGAATCGTCCGTTGCCTGGAAAATAGGCTGTAGATAGTCAGGACGTTCATGGAACTCCGTAAGCATATTGATGTGGAAGGTTTTATGCTTCCCGTTAATATCGACGATGTAGTCAACATCTGAAATTTTCGATATTATATCGTACGGACCTTTCCAACTAATAAGGAGTCTATTTTCACGACAAGGTAGCAAAACAAATGCTTTGTCACCAGGACAAAGTTGTCGTAAAGTTCTCTTCTTATTAGCAAATTGTCTTGCCTTCTGCTTAGCAAATTCAGAAGAGGACGTTGCCAATTTGCATGCTTCGATAATCTTTTGTCTCAGCGCGATGACATACTCGTAAGAAGATTTTGTGTCATCGTCAATATTGTCAGCTGTTATAAGATCATGCAGCAAAGACATTGGGCCGCGCGGTCGCGCGCCAAAGACAAGTTCAAAGGGAGAAAACCCTGTATGTTCATTGGGGACCTCTCTGTACGCGAAGAGGGCCGCGGGTAAAACCCTATCCCAATCTTGAGGATGATCCTCAGTTATCTTCCCTAATAAGTTCTTAAGTGTTCTATTTAGTCGCTCGACCATCCCATTGGACATAGGATGATAGATGCTACTCAAAGATCTCTCTATCTGTAGAGTAGACATTACTTGAGACATGGTATCCGATATCAGTTGGGTGCCATGATCTGATAATATTTCTCCGGGGAATCCCAGCCGAGAAAATATAAGCCAAAGAGCATCTGCAATGTCAGCGGTAGTAATGCTCTTTAGAGGGATAGCCTCTGGCCAACGTGTGCACATGTCTACACACGTTAAGATAAACTGATGTCCTCTAGCAGATTTGATCTTGAATGGACCAATGATGTCTATCGCCATT
Organism: Oreohelix idahoensis; assembly: GCA_024509875.1. Classification (NCBI taxonomy): domain Eukaryota; kingdom Metazoa; phylum Mollusca; class Gastropoda; order Stylommatophora; family Oreohelicidae; genus Oreohelix; species Oreohelix idahoensis. The sequence continues at coordinate 61,336 of JAMPIV010011684.1, read as the reverse complement.
TTCTGGAATGGACGAATAGGAATATCTGCAGCCTGAATAGGCGCAGCATGACGAGGACCTTTGGATTTGACTTCTTGACATACTTTACAGGATCGACAATAGATCCGTATGTCCTTGTTCACAAAAGGCCAAAAAAAAAGCCGCAAGAACTCTTGACTTTGTACGGGAAAAACCCATGTGACCAGCACACTGAGAGTCGTGTGCATGTTGTAAGATCTTAACTCTCAAATTCTTGGGTACAAGAATCTGAGAATGACTTGACTTAGTGGAGTCTTGCACCATACGTACAAGTACGCCATTCTTCATTGTAATCCAAGATTTACAATTTGAATCTTTATTCGGATCACCTTTCGTTACAAGAGTGAAGAATTTCTTAAGAGTCGGATCTTCTTCTTGTTGTTTTATAAACGAGTCACGAGAAATTACCAAGGGATCATCTTGGTTATGCACTTCATTATCTTCAACAGATGAAGTTTCAGGCATATTGAGAGCTTGAGCTCTAGTGACTACCGCATTAGCAGATTGCATATTTTGATTTTCCCAAACGGAAATTTGCTCCGGAGTGCATTCTTTGACTCCGTGAATGCGACCGATGATAAGATCAGCGATCGGATTCGGCAAAAGACATGCGTGTACATCTCCTGTGAAGAAAGGAGTAGCAATCCTAATGATAGCGGTAGAGTATTTCTCTATGGTGCCGCCAAATGTTACGCATTTGACTACTTTGCCTGTAGAATGAGAAGGATCTATGAGTGACTGCCTAACCCCAATAGTTGTGCATCCAGAATCAAAAAGTACTGAGACTGGATTGTCATTTACTAAACCTTTGTGTAAGACAAGAGAACCTCTCCCATCATGCGCGATTGACGCAGGAAGAGCGGGAAGAGGATGCCCACAGCTTAAAGTAGACACTGTGGTTGGCTCAAATAATGTTTTGCATTGGGGGCACTGAGATGCTCTCCCAAAATCAAAAGCGGCACATGCCATATTATTAGAGTCATCATTATCTTTATTTTGTTTATAGGCTTCGTGGGACTCTTGCTGTGCAGAGTTCGCCTGGTAATGAGCTTTATGTTTTTTGAATTGTGCTCTACCTCTGTTATTATTGCCTCTGTACTTATCATTGTTTCCACTATTATAACCCCTACTCGGGTTTGAATCATAGCTCCTTTGGTTACTATCATCATATTCATTATAATGAGTATCTCTGTAATTATGATCTTGTTGTCTCCATGAAGGAAAACTTGGATAGTTTCTAGAATGACTTCCTTTGCGAAAGTTCCTGTAATTATGACCACCCCTGAATCGAGGGCTGTCAGCTCTTCTCCAGGTATTCGAAGAAGAACCCTGAAATGATTGGTTACCTTGGTTCTGATAACTGTAATAGTTACCTTTTTTATTAAACCTATTTTGAGGTCCTTGGAATTTGTGAGAGTGATTAGGGTTGTATGGTGTTGCAGAAGCAACTGGCATACCTTCTTTAACCTTACTGTTGCTAATAGCTACGTCCGGATGTGCAGTGACGTATTGGGTACAATACTGTTCCATTTCTTTTAGAGACTTAGGTTTACGCTCATGTAAGAATTCGAGGAAAGGTTTATTTATACTTGACATAATCTTGTCTCTGAGTATCAAGTCCATAAGGGCTTCATAAGTCTTTTCTGTTTTGGATAGCTCAATCCAACGATCAAATGTAAGACGTGTCCTTGCAATGAATTCTGAGAATTCTACACCTGCCTCAGGCACCATTGTCTTAAACAACTTCCGATAACCCTCTTCAGACAACTGATACTTCTTTAATAAGGCTGCCCTAATAACATCATAGTTATCTTTGTCAGCCTCTTCAACCAAACTTAAACTAGTCAGAGAATCACCTTTCAGATTTTCTGATAACTGGTTAGCATATTGTGATTTGTCCACATTATGGGCTCGACAAGAGCGTTCAAATCTATTTAGCCAGAATGTTATGTCATCACTGGAAGGGTTGAACGCTGGTACCTTGACCTTGTAAGTAAAGGGTTTACCATTACCACCAGATGCTTGATTACCATTACTTATGTTTGTTAACTTTAACTTTTCTAACTCAAATGCTAAAAGTTCTTTTTGGTGTTCATGTTCTCTTATTGCTTTTTTCTCTTGAGCTTCAGCTTCTCTTTGTAATCTTTTCTCTTCTGCAGCAGCTTGTAATTTTTTTCTCTTCAGCAGCTTGTTGTAATTTTTTTCTCTTCAGCAGCAGCTTGTAATTTTTTCTCTTCAGCAGCAGCCTCATCTTTTCTTTTCTCTTTTTCCATTTCCATCTGGAATCTTTTTTCATCAGTCTGTATCTGCAATTTCTTTTGTTCATACTCTCTTTGTAATTTTTTTTCCTCAGCTTCTAATCTTTTCTCCTCAGCTGCTAATTTCTTTTCTTCAATCAATGCTTTTCTTTCTTCAGCAGCAGCAGCAAGTTTTCTCTCTTCTGCAGCTAATGCTTTGTCATATTGAGCAACTGCCCATTCTTCTAATTGCTGACCAGTCTTATCAAGAGCTTTGCCTTGTGTGATAAAATAATCTAATGTAGACATCTTGTCTAATAAGATCAGTAATTTGCAAAAGTAAATAAATTCACTTTCTTAGTCTTAATCAAAGACCTTGTATGATAACTTTGTAACCTGTGGAAATAGTACTTAACTATCCCAATCACTGTGGGAAACAAGCCTTACAAAGGTCTTGTATAAATCCTTATATAATAACAGCTATAAGTTGCTGGTTCACTTTATAATATAAGTGCAGTGCACCAGAAATAGTGTTTTATATCATCAACTGTGTACCTTTAGTAATAGCAATTAACTATCAGTTGATTCTTGTACATCAATTTATATGATCAACTATATTTTAAATAGTGTATGTCGATCAGGCACAAAACAAAACAGTTATACAGAAGAACATGAAAACATTTGCGGAAATGAAATAAATCAAATGGGAAAAACAATAAAAGATAAACCGCAAGAGGATAACAAATACAAATAACGCCACAGTATATAAATATAAATTGAGAATAGAACTGAAAGATAGAATAGGGTAGACCAACAAATTACAAACAAATCAAAACAAACTAAAGAACAGAGGAATATTACAAAAACAACAATGAGTACAGTCTTCACAGCTAACACTAATAGCAACAGCTGTCGCAGCAAATTTTCAATCAAGAAAATTGCACCTATAGAAACGCACACATCAGACCCTCTATTACGTGGGATACTCTGTTGTGTGACACCGCCCAACCAAAACAACAACCCGCTGGATACAAACAAATATCACATATAAATATTTAAACATAAATACATAAATGCATAAATAGTATGGCAATATGATGTAAATAGAGTGTTGCAGAAAGAATGTGTTGTAAAGAAGGCTCAGTTACACTGCCTAATAGTACAGTACTGTGGTACTTTATTAAAACAAATACTTCTGGTCTAATTATTTTAAATTCAACACAGAAATAGAAGCTCCATCGTTGATGTGAATGATAACAATCGATGTAGGACTTCTCAGTTCAATAACATTTCCTTTCGCAAACACTGTCAAATATTCTCCAGTCCTGATGTGTAATGTTCTATGTTTCAACCAAGCTTGCTGTGTAACACTGTCAGTTGTATGGCAAATGTCCAACGAACCAAATGTCAACAAACGCTGACCTAGTTACTGCATACTCTCGACAGGACAGGTCACGCTGACATCACTGTAGAGTTGTACTGTTGATGTATTTGTGTGTCGTAACAGACCCCAAGGAACGTCTGGTCTCAGTAGTTTACTTCTCAATATGGTCACTGTGCAGGTTGACCCAGAAAGCTGGCACACCAGTTGTTAAGTCACGTTTATTTTTGTTAAATGCCGTGAATGTCCACCAGTTGATAAATGTAGATGTTGGGACTGGTGTAGTAAAGGGTAACGATTGTCAACTCATTAAACCCAGCACAGTTTTGGTCATACAGGTCATCTTGTCCTGGAACGTGATGAGGCTCCGACAAGAATGTGAGTGTAGACAATGAGTGTGTATATGAATGTCAGAACGCGAATGGTAGAATGATTCGATAGAGTTGTCAGGTTGGTAGTACATCACTCATACTCACACTGTTCGAATTCAAGAAGTACTGGAACTACGGTGGTCTTTTTATAACATTTAATGGGACGCACACTTGGACAGTACGTGTATGGTTACAGGAACAAATGTCGACATAGACAGCATAATGTTGGTCACAGGAATATCATCTTAAGTTAGCATTCATGCTTGGCAAATATCATAATGGAGCATTCGTAAATAAGCATTCAGAGTTCCATCATGTAAATCATCTGGCTTTACTGACTGGGCACGTCAGACCATAACCAATATATAGGAAGGCTCCTAGACCTAACCTCGTCTAGCGAATATCCCTTCACGTAAAGTTCAATATATATATTTTTTTCATAAAGATATAGGAATCCCAGACATGGGTTCTCACATGTAGCAGTGATCTCTTGGTTCATCGAGCGATAGTACAGGCATCCCTTTTTCTCACTCGATAAATACAAAGTATATGGATTTCAACATGGCTGTGCTTCTCTCGTGAGCTTCACTCACTATTGGATACAGACCAAAATTGGTCATTCGTTAAATGTCCTCATTTCTTCATAGCTTCTATCATAGAGGTAATTGAATAATATCATATAATCTAGTGCTGATACATAGGAATGTCATCTTCCTTTGAATAAATATTCTTTTCAAAAGTACCACTGTGCATCTGCTTATCGACAACGATGGCGAAGCCCAAGTTCATAATAAATTGTGGTTTTACCTTTCTATGCGAAATATAACTTTGCCATTCCTTGGCAAAAGAGAATAAACACTGGGGTAAAGTACATACAACATGTCTAAATGACTATCACTTTTCCCCATTTACTTATAGATCACTTTTTCGGCGATAAGCCGGCTACAACAAAATTCGACATCCCGACAGGATGACAGCCATGAATCACACCCCCTGCTAGCGATACTTCCGCTGCATAGCCTTTGACCTTTTCTAGCGACAACCAACATAGTTCGACTTAGAAATGTAAAGATATCCATATATAAGACAGACTCGTCCTACTCATACAAACACTACGTATAAATTCAGGCCATAGATATACTGAAGCAAGAACAATCTATTCCTACCCAGGCAAAGAATAAATCGCAGTAGGCCTAGATTCGTCCGCGGAATCCGATCGAAGATGACGGAACTCCTTTCAAGGGAAGTAACTCAAAAATGACTTCTCCTTAAGCACTTAAAAAAGGAAATACTTTGTTTACAAAATATTTGCGAACATAATAAGTATATAAATGTATTATATTGCAAGATAGTAAAGATTGCACTTTACATTTGTTCGTTTAATCCACATGTGCACAGTGGTGAAGCAGACAATCGTAGCTTGTGCATGTGTTTATTCAGTTTGTTATGCCCTGTCCTGAGTCGAAAAATAGTTATCTGTCCCTGCCGGTCGAGAGTGTGATAGTCGTCTTTGGGTTGGTTCTGTTCTCTTCTGATAGTCTGGATAGCTCTCTTTTTTCTCAAAGTATGTGACTTCATTATCTTCTTGTTCACATTCTCCTCCCTTTTTTGCAAGTTTATCTGCCTTTTCATTTCCGGGTACACCACAATGAGATGGTACCCACTGAAGTGGTTCTCTTTTTGGCAGCTACCTTGTTTAGTTCATTTCTCAGATGCGGGAGTTTACCACCCTTGAGAGCTTGCAGGACAGACAGTGCATCTGTGAGGATGACTACCTGGTGGCAGTCAGAGTTGGTGTTATAAATCATATTTGCAGCTTGCTCTAGAGCTTGAACCTCAGCTGTATAGTTGGAACAGAATTTACCAGTGGGAATGTGCCTAGTCTCATAGTGGTTGTCAGGATATGAGATAAAGATACCGGCACCTCCATTCCTAACAGCATTAGTTGCTGATCCATCTGTATAGGCATGTATCCATGATTGATCGGGATAGCTTTCTTGGATCATACTCAATGTAGCAGTTCGTTTTTGCAGATCATTATACTCACATCCACTTGTGAGACCACTGACTGATGTATTAATTTGGAGGGCACTGCTGGCCTGCTCCCATGGTACAGGGTATAGGGTGGGCTTCAGTGGTGTTGTCTTCATGGATAGGTCTTCTTGATGCTGTCTTATAAGTCTTTTCCCCCGATGCACAAAGCTGCTACGCTTTAGATGTCCCAATGCCAGATCATCTAGTCTTGCCTTCATTGGGTGCATTGGCATACTGTTGTACTTTTCCATCTGGATCATGGTTTTTGTGTCTCTTCTATGGGACAATGTCTGTAATCCAGCAACCTTCTGCATCTCTGTTATTGGTGTAGTTTTCATGGCTCCTGTAATGAGCCTGAGAGCTTGATTTTGCACCTTGTCCAAAGACTGCAGATGTGAGTTAGCAGCTGATGACCATGCTGCTGAGCTAAACTCTAAGTGTGGTCTTATTACTCCATTATAAATCTTCTTTAGATTTCGTTCATTTGCTCCCCAGTTGGTACCTGCTAATTTTCTGAGTATGCCTAGTCGTCTTCGGGCCTTTCCTTCTGCACTCCCAATATGCCTATTCCATGTAAGCCTTTGGTCAAATGTCACCCCAAGATAGGTGGGGTAGCTTTCTTCCTTGATCACGGTTGTCCCTAGGTGTATGTTAGCGATTTGTCCTTGGGGGCGAGGGAGAACAGTGTTGTGGAGGTTTTGTCTGTGTTTATTGTGATAAGCCATTTCTCTGCCCATGACACTAGCATGTCTGCTGCCCGCTGCATTCTATAATTTGCTGTGGTGACATTTTCATCAGCGCACCAGAGTACTAGGTCATCTGCATATAAGGCAGCTTTAACTCCTGCAGGGAGATCTTTCACCAGGTCATTGATGTAAACAAGGAAGATTGTTGGGGAAATTACTCCTCCTTGAGGTACCCCCTGATGGAGCAACACTTTTCTGCTCTGCAGACCGTCAAGGGTGACTCTAGTTCTCCTGTTATGCAAGTATGACTGGATCCATTTCATCATGTTGCCTTGGATTCCACTTCTCCTAAGTTTTGCAATGAGGCCATCTTTCCACACCTTGTCAAAGGCCTGCTTGAAGTCGACCCAGATCGTTAGGACCTTTTTCTTCTCCTGGAAGGCATCTTCTATTGCTTGAGACAAGTAAGTAACTTGGTCTTCTATACTGTAGCATTCTCTAAATCCAGCTTGTTCCGGCACCAGGATCTGCTCAGACTCTAAATACCATTTCAATCTGTGGTTGACTATTCGCTCCATAGTCTTCCCAACACAGCTTGTGAGACTGATTGGCCGGTAACTTGCAGCCTCGGTCTTACATTTCCCTTTCTTTAGTATGGGTATTGTGATGGCTTCTCTCCATACTTGGGGTACCGTTCCTTTCAACCAGCTGTGGTTGAATATCTCAAGCAGTTTTGTCTTTGCTGCTGAGCTCAGATTTACTAGCATTTCGTTGCTGATTTTGTCTGGGCTGGGTGACTTTTGAAACTTAAGCTTGGAAATAGCCTTCTGTAGTTCTCCTAGTGTGATGGGTTCCCTCATTGGGGCAGGAGTATTTGTCTGTCCCATGGTTGCCAGTATTTCTTTTCTTATCTCTCTCTGATGATCTATGTTAATGGGTAAGTTGCTTTCTGAACTGTATCTTCTAGCAAACAAGTCTGCAGCTTGTTTTCCTCTGAAAAGTTTGCCACCTTCATCCAATGTGATAGTCTGCCTAGGTGAGGAACGCTCTTCATTTAGAGACTTGACTAATCTCCAAAGTTTCCTGCCGTCTTTCTCAAGGTTCAGCGATGCCGTTTTTATAATAATAGCCCCTTCAGTCATAACTGACTATGGGAATGCGCCCCTGAGGTGGCAGCCCTCAGCTGCTTATTTTCCTGGTGCTCCTTTCGACGTTTTCTCCTCACCTCTGCTTCTTGTGTGAGTCTCTCTTCGCCCAATCTGAGGTGGTGCCGTAAATAGCATCGCCACTTAGTGCGATCGGCAGCTTCATCCTCCCATGTTGCTGGATCCATGTCCAGTGCCCTCATATCTCTCTTGCACACATCTTTGAACCTCAGCTGTGGTCGCCCAACTGTTCTCTTGCTATCTGCTAATTGTCCGTAGAAGATATCTTTTGGGATGCCATTTTAGTTCTCCAGCTTTTCCGTTTTTCTTCTAGCTTTGTTCTCTGAAACTCTGCTACAGCCTTTTTCCATTTGTTGTGAGTTTCAAGTGAAGGCTGAGACTCTGCGTCCTTTCTAGCCCTGTCCATAGCTTCCTGACGTTCTTGGAGAGTGCTGGACCAGTATGGTATGTAGTTACGCCGGCATCCTTTGGGAATGGTTTCTTTTGCAGCTTGTAGTATGCATCTGTTGAAGTCTTTTACCACTTCATTAATGTCTCTGTTCTGTACCTTGAGGGTAGACAGCAGCGTGTTCACCTGATGCCTGTATAAACCCCAGTTGGCTTTTTTGTAGTTCTATCTTGTAATGGCTGGGCCTGTACTGAGAGTTGCACTCTAGACAGTAAGAAAGATTGGGCGATGGTCGCTTCCCCCTAGTTGGTCTCCTACTTCTCTACTAATAGATCCAGCTATATCTGGTGTGGAGAAGGCAAGATCTGGTGTTCAAGTTGTCTGCCATCCTCTGGAGTAGAAGGTAGGAGCATCTGTGGCATTATTGACTAGGATTAGGGAGTGATCATCTTGCCAAGTTTCAACCTCTTCACCTCTGTGATCCAGATGGTTATAGCCCCAGCTCTGGGAGTGGCTATTAAAGTCTCCAACTGCTATAAAGTTGGTGGCTGGTACCTGTATAGAGCTGAGACTCAGGGGTTTGTTGTTCGGACAGTAATAGTTCAGGAGTTCTATTTCCATCTTGTCTACCTTTATCTGCAACAGCTGATATTCTGCTCCATCCATGAAGGTTTTCCTTTCGTGTGCAGGAATGTTATTCCTTACAAGAGTAAGTACTCCTCCTTTTCGTCTATCTTTTCTGTCGGATCTGAAGCATTGATATCCCCTTATTTTAAAGGTTTGATCTGCTTTCAAGTGAGTCTCTTGGATACAGCAAACACTGACTTGCTTCTCATACAAGATGTTTTCCAGCTCTGTCTTTTTGCTGTATCCAGCCTGCTTGCTGTTCACTCCCTCTGCATTCCAGTGCATCATGACAAGTGGCACTCTGGGTTTCTCTTTTTCTGTTTTGTTTTGGTCAGTAGTTCTCCTCCGCCGTCTGCTGACTCCACAAGACGGTCTAGAGGGTCCTCCAGTAGCTGAGGGTGGGCTCTGTCGAGGCTCAGAGCCCGGCACTGCACCTGCCTGGTGGAGCTCCACAGGGCGAGCACCAGTACGAGATTTATTTGACGGTGTACTCTCCATAGAAAAAAAAAAGCGAGTTGCGTGATACTGTGGTTTCTGGTGCGCCTTCTGGCCCAGTATCTATGACTTTAGCACCTGTTCAACGGGAGAGTGGGCTCATCCCTAATCTGTTTATGTTCCCAGTAGTAGACTATTCGCAAGCAGCCTGGGGGTGTCACTGCTCTGCGCGGACCTTGTTTACCGAGGCGGCGTCCGAGCTCGTATGGTGAAAATATGGTTGCGTTATCTTCAAAATAGCCCTGTCTTTCCCATGGCTTTTCTGCCATCCTGCAACTTTGAGTTAGGGAGTTCTGAGCTCCAGTCTCTTTCCCAGGCATTTTATCCTGGCCTGGCACGCATACAGAGGACCCCACTTCTGGTTCTAAGTTAGCAGTTGGGGATAGTTGGGGTAGCACACTGTGCATTCCCCGTCATCCAGGGGGCTCTCCAACTATGCAGAGCTTGCACAATGCTGTGCTCTGGTTCTGGGCTCTCCCAAGGAATCCTCACGTCCTGCACAGAGCCACTTCCAGATACCCACCACCTGCCAACCCTCCATTGTAGAAATCTCCTGCATGCGGCCATCCAGTCAAGAGCCAGTATTAAGTCTGGTGCCCAAGTGATCCCCCCAAGCTCAGTGTGCAATTCTGGGTTCTCATCATGCTGCAACACAGGGGGGATTGTGATGCTCAGCCATCTCTCTCAACTCTGCACCGATAAGTGACATCTGGGACTTAACTGTGCCTCAGTACTGGGAGGCCCCGTTTCCGGGTACACCACACACAGCCAATTGAGGCAACGGTCGCCGTGGGCGTGTCTTCAGTGGGGAAGTTGTGGAGTCTTCCTGTCCATGTTCTTGCACATCCTAACACTGCCCGCAAGACATCGGAGGTTTGGAGAGTGGCCTTCTCTGCTTTTTTGAGCCGGGGTGGGCTCCCCGGGCAAGTCTCGATGGGGATCGGGACGTGTCCACGCGCCAGTGGGCCCAGCATCGGCCGCATCTGATGGAGGACTTGCTCTGCCAGGTTTGAGTTAGTAAATTCCAACTTTGTCATCTTCATGGCATTGTGATGCTGGGGTGCCTGTGGATTTCCTACCGCCCCGGGTAGAAGCCAGAAGTGTACTGTGCCAGCTCTGGGGGAGATAAAGGGGGTGTTTCTGCGTCTCCTTGTGATACGTAGCCAAGGTAGGGCTCACAGTGCTCTTTCCCCGCCACCAAATTGCCTGCTGGTTACGCCGAGTTCTCCGAGGCTCTAGGCATGTGACCAAGAGTTGAAGGCAATAGGATCGTCACGTCCTGAGTCTCTGTGCCTGTACGATGGGTTCCGATCTTCAGGGAGCAGTCCACACTCGTTCCCACTCCCAAGACTTGTTCAGTATCCATCTGGTTCCTTCCCACCCACAGAGGGCGTGTACGGTGTAGTGCACCGGTTTTATTATCGAGGTTTGCTCCTCTAGATCCGTTGTGTTTAGCCTGAGGATTCGCACCCTCAGTTACCAGGACTACCTCGAGGAGGGTGTGGCTCTTCACCACGCACAACGATCTTGGGGTATGAGAGGTTTTGCTAGGCCAAGAGACTAACACCGCAATGGTCGCTCCTTTCATGAACAAGAATTCACTAGGCCTAGGGTGAAGCAAGGGGGGAAACCCACTACCCACAACACCAGCACATCATACCCCCTGTCTGTAAAAGACTTTGCCCCCCCCCCAGAATGTTGACAGACAGACAACATCGCCGACAAGAAAAAAGTTCACCATGTGTAGGGAAAGTTATGGCCTCCGTGTTTTGGGATGAGAAGGGTGTGATTCTTCTCGACTTCTTGGAACAGGGAAACACGGTGAATGCAGACCGTTACACTGAAACTTTGAAGAAGCTTAGAGGTCGTCTTCTGCGACTTTACCCATTAAAAGATCAGAGAACTGCACTACTGTTGCACGATAATGCCACGCCACTCACCGCTAAACGCACCATTGCAGAATTTGGCTGGACATTATTACCACATCCCCCTTACAGTCCCGATCTTGCACCTTCTGACTTCCATCTGTTTGGACCACTGAAAGAAGATCTTCGCGGACATCACTTTGAGGACACCGAGACCCTTAAACGCGCCGTATGCCAGTGGTTTAGGAAAAAGGACACAAATTTTTACCGTGGGGGGATACATGCCCTTGTGAGAAGATGGACAAAAACTGTAACAAATAACGGAGACTACATTGAGAAATAAATTTTTGAAGTTCAGACTTGGGGCTACATTTCAATGTGAATTTTATCTGTTTTCTTGCCTATTGAATGAAATTAAAAATTACGAGGCATTACTTTTTGACCGTCCCTCATATTTTCAGGAGAAACAGTTGGTGTTCTTGTGTGGGATGGGATGCTGTAGTGACTTTCAAACCAATCTTCTTCAGGACCCCTTTAATTTTGTTTGTCCACTTCCCTTCACATCCCCGTTGCAGATCTGCTGTAGAAAGTTTGTCTTGGTAGCTGACGTGGCTGCTTTCTGACTACGTCCCTTATCTTGTGTTTTTGTTAGTCTGTGTAGCCAGTATGTGGTATTCTTCCTACCAACGAGTGGTTCTTTTTTTATTTTACATTCTGTCTCTTATGATGTCTTACCCATATCATTTTCATTTTCGCTCCTTATGGAGCGTGACTCCACTACTGTAGCTGCCCCCTCGGAGGAAGCATGCATTCATGCTCCTGCAGCAGTGGTTTCTGTGGCAATTTGTTTTACATGTTGAGGTTGCCAGCCCCATGCAAAAACGTATATTAGTCGCCTTCTTTGACATACCTTAGTGTTCAGTAGTCATATTCTTTCTTTGTCTCTTGAGAGACCCCTGGAAACGATACAGTACATTATACCCACATTGTTGTTATTGTTGATCAGAATTGACTTCATTGCTCTCCGGGCACATCTTCTTCTTCTTCCATCCTTAGCCACCAACCGACAAAGCAGTCAGTGGCCAATACGCCTAGTGGCGTCTTAGGGCAACAACAAATTGATTTCTTTGCCGTTGTATCCCATCACGCCTAGTGGCGTCTTTAGGGCAACAACAAATTAATCCACTTGCCGTTGTTTCCGTAATCAAATTGACTAGCAAACAGGTGATCAGCCCGTTGTATCCGGGCACATACTTATGAGTAATTCCTGTCTTTAGCTTATTGAACAGATAGTATCTGTTGTGGCCTGTGAGGAGCCTGAAGAAATTACTGGTTTTCTTCTGCTGAGCTTGTGATAGGCATAATTTTTATATTGGCCTGTATGTTTTGTTTCCCCTTTGTTTTGTATCTGCTTCTAAGTTAGGGTGACCATATGTCCGGATTTATCCGGCTTATAGAGCCTAAAATGTGCGTCTGGCCGGTTTTTAAAAAAAATGTTGAAATATCCAGCTTTTTTCGCGAATTACAAAATTATATGAAAGACACCATTTTGAAATTCCCTATTTGAATTTCACTTCCGACAACTGAATTTCCTTAGAATTCAGCAAACAATATATCAACAATCCCACAAGCTTTCATGTTTTGGATTGTTTATCAGTAATAGATTATGATCATAATTTAACTCAGTTTTACACGTTTTCGCTCTATTTGTTTATTGCCACATGTTATCCAAAAATGCACTTTGGATGATAAGGCGATATGAGGTTTAGTCATTTAAAACCTTGTCTATTGCAAGTTACAAATAATTTGTTTCTTTTGTGTTTGTGTTTCTTTAATGTTGAATTAAACATTTTTTTTTTTTGCGTACGCCCGCTAATACTCGAGGCCAAATCTCAGGTTATTATTTTATGTCTAACCTGACATTAATTTTACGTGAGTATCCCTTTATTTCTTGTACAGAGACAGGTGTCCCTCGCCATTCAGGCAAATACTCGCCGATTTCGGAGGTACCCATTGCAGCTGGGTCGGCTCAGGAGCCGCCAGTCCCTGGTCGACGACACTCCTTCAAATGTCCTCGCCAGGTCTCGAGTTAATCCAGTCCAAATCCCGGTCGACGAAAAATCCTCAAATGCTGTCGCCCGGGTTTGTCCTGTATCACCCGGTCGCCAGAGCGGTGTTGTAACCACTACGTTAGCGCGGCTCCCGAATTAAACATTAATTAATGACATAATATATGTGTAAAGGGCAATTTTTACTATCTTGCAATATAATACATTTATATACTTATTATGTTCGCAAATATTTGGTAATCAAAGTATTTCCTTTTTAAGTGCTTAAGGAGAAGTCATTTTTGAGTTACTTCCCTTGAAAGTAGTTCCGTCATCTTCGATCGGACTCCGCGGACGAGACTAGGCCTACTGCGATTTATTCTTTGGCTGGGTAGGAATAGATTGTTCTTGCTTCAGTATATCTATGGCCTGAATTTATACGTAGTGTTTGTATGAGTAGGACGAGTCTGTCTTATATATGGATATCTTTACATTTCTAAGTCGAACTATGTTGGTTGTGGCTAGAAAAGGTCAAAGGCTATGCAGCGGAAGTATCGCTAGCAAAGGGGTGTGATTCATGGCTGCCATCCTGTCTGGATGCAGAATTTTGTTGTAGCCGGCCTATCGCCGAAAAAATGATCTATAAGTAGATGGGGAAAAGTGATAGTCATTTAGACATGTTGTATGTACTTTACCCCAGTGTTTATTCTCTTTTGCCAAGGAATGGCAAAGTTATATTTCGCATAGAAAGGTAAAACCACAATTTATTATGAACTTGGGCTTCGCCATCGTTGTCGATAAACAGATGCACAGTGGTACTTTTGAAAAGAATATTTATTCAAAGGAAGACGACATTCCTATGTATCAGCACTAGATTATATGATATTAGTCAATTACTTCTATGATAGAAGTCATGAAGAAATGAGGACATTTAACGAATGACCAATTTTGGTCTGGGTCCTATAGTGAGTGAAACTCACGAGAGAAGAACAGCCATGTTGAAATTCATATACTTTGTATTTATCGAGTGAGAAAAAGGGATGCCTGTACTATCGCTCGATGAACCAAGAGATCACTGCTACATGTGAGAACCCATGTCTGGGATTCCTATATCTTTATGGAAAATATATATATTGAACTTTACGTGAAGGGATATTCACTAGACGAGGTTAGGTCTAGGAGCCTTCCTATATCTTGGTTATGGTCTGACGTGCCCAGTCAGTAAAGCCAGATGATTTACATGATGGAACTCTGAATGCTTATTTACGAATGCTCCATTATGATATTTGCCAAGCATGAATGCTAACTTAAGATGATATTCCTGTGATCAACATTATGCTGTCTATGTCGACATTTGTTCCTGTAACCATACACGTACTGTCCAAGTGTGCGTCCCATTAAATGTTATAAAAAGACCACCGTAGTTCCAGTACTTCTTGAATTCGAACAGTGTGAGTATGAGTGATGTACTATCAACCTGTCAACTCTATCGAATCATTCTACCATTCGCGTTCTGACATTCACATACACACTCATTGTTTACACTCACATTCTTGTCGGAGCCTCATCACGTTCCAGGACAAGATGACCTGTATGACCAAAACTGTGCTGGGTTTAATGAGTTGACAATCGTTACACTTTACTACACCAGTCCCAACATCTACATTTATCAACTGGTGGACATTCACGTCATTTAACAAATAAAGCGTGATTCAGCAACTAGTAGCCAGTATGAGTAAACAACTAAACAAGAGTTTAACAATATGTCAGCACGACAATATATTGTGGATTTATAATATCAACAATACTAATAATTATAGGCTCGCTTGCTAGGAGCATGACCACAACATATAATGGCTGACAAAGAAAGATTAATACTTTCTACAGATACTTCCCTTTAATGAATCAACGCACACAATACCGCCTCACATGGCTAACAAACATATGAAATACATATATCGATGCCAGAGAAAACTTGCCTCAATAAATTTATCTAATAGCCTCATACCACACAATATGATGACCCTGTACAAGCACTGTACTGATTACCGCTCAACATAGCGGCCACCATCTATGACAATGAAAATACCCAAAACATAGAACACTTATAATCTGCGGTATATAGGAAATGCCACTAGATAATACTTAATCCGCAATAAGGCAAAACTTAGAATACACCTCTCATGGCACACTTCTCAGCAAGAATGCTGGCAAGGGAAAATACAGGTACGTCCTCACCCGGACGCGGCTAGAAGACTAATCCCTATCCTGGCGCCTAAAAATTCCCGCTTCCGCTCAATCACATGACTTGCGGGTAGTTATCCCAATGTTGCCAAAACTCAGTGTTACCAGTCTAATATTTCGTCACTGCGAAATAGCGTCATGTCAATATATTTATTACTAAGACTACTCTAAATATCAAATTTAAAAAAAAAAGATTTTACCTCATTTTGGTGAGGGCACGCTTCCTTCAGCCTAGACACATGGTCTGCCGATTAGATTATGGCGCATGTCCAAATATAAAAGACTTTATGGTGTGCATGCAAAAAGTGTGTATTCACAGATTGAAAAAGAAATTTCCATGTTTTGCCAGATGTCGGCAAGATAAAGAAGCAGAATATCTCCTGTGCAGAGATGGCACATTTGTATCAGTAGCAAATACAGTTTCAGCTGTTTAATTAAGAAGAAAACACACACACACACACACAAACCCATATACACACCTATACACACACACATGAAAACATGAACGTCACGAGAATGTACTTGTGTCTAAAAGTTCGCAATCAAAAGTGACATTATTTACACAAGAAACAAGCATGGAACCTAAAAAGTAACTGCTACAGAAGGCCCTTATGCTTTTCATATTGTGGAACATTACAATAATTTGAAATCAGTGGACTGTACTTTAAAATGCTTCCCATCATTCAGAAAGTGCCAACAAATTTGCATGCGCCAGAACCAGAATAATAGCTAGTGTTATTTATATGATAATGTTTCTGCGTGTATTTAAAAAGTAATCAAGCGATTGTAAAGAAAATTTGTATTATCTTGATATATCAATAGACACAAAATCAAGATTATTTAATGAAATTATTGTTTGATTTGTAATAAATAAGTTGCACTGCCATTTATTATTTAAAATAAATATGTCCTAATTTTTGTCCTACTTTTTCAGTATAGTGTCCTCCCTTGTCCGCCTTTCCGTGGCAAAACAGTGAATATTGTCCTCCTTTTTGCGTTAAATGATATGGTTACCCTATTCTAAGTCTCTTGCCTCATTGTAAGTTTGCATCAGCTTGAGGTACTTTTCCACCCTCCTTTGCCAGTGTTTTGGCCTCCTCATCCTCCGAGATATTTCAGTGAGATTGGATCCCCTGCATTAGAACTGTTTTTCATTTCAGGCATAGTTTGCAGTGTCTTACTTTTAGGATATTCAGGTCTGTGTTTCTTTGACTCTTGTTGAGAGCTGTTATTACTGACATGAGGATGAGGCAATTGATACATTTTATGACAATTTGGATGAAGCAATTAAGAAAATTCCAAAGAAAGATCTTCTCATTGTTCTAGGTGATTGGAATGCTAAAATAGGGCCAGATGCATACGGTCACTGGGCTGGCACAGTGGGGAAATTTGGGACTGGAGAAACCAACGATCGAGGACTAAGGCTACTAGAATTTGCCAGCAACTATAAACTAACCCTTGCAAATACACTATTTCCTCATAAGTTATCAAGAAGAACAACGTGGCATGCCCCAAAAACTGAGATACATAACCAAATTGATTTTATTCTTGTATCCAAAAGATTCAAGTCCAGCATTAATAAAGCCAAGACTAGGACTTTTCCTGGCGCCGACATTGGTAGTGATCACGACATGGTATTGATGACGCTCAAGCTTAAACTCAAAAAGAACTATAATCAAAACAGATGTTCTCAGTTAAGATTCAATTTAGACAAATTGAAAGATCCAGAAATCGCGGGAATCTTTGAGGCAACTGTTGGAGGAAAATTCGCAGCTCTCAACTTTTTGGAGGATGATATCAACTCAATCACAGAGAACATGAAAGACGTGCTCATTGAATCAGCAACAGAAATACTTGGTAAAAGAAAGAAAATAAACCATGGGTTACAGATGACATTCTGAAGTTATGTGATACACGACGGGAAATGAAAAAGGTTAAGAAAGAGGTTCCTGAAGCAGCATGGCAATACAGTATGGTGAATAAAAATATTAGAAAGAAAATGAAACAGGCCAAAGAAAAATGGGTAGCTGATCAATGTGAGTCCATTAATACGGGGCTAATAAAAGGTAACAGCAAGGCAGTTTTTGACACATTAAGAAGACTATCAAAACCCCAACAGCCCAGGGTAACTGTCATAGAAGATAGCAATGGGGCTCTGCTCAATGAAAAAACAGCTGTAATGAGAAGGTGGACAGAATATTGTAAAGAATTATATAACTGTAAACTTGACACTGACTTAGGCATATTAAACAACATTAAGTGCGAAAACAGAGAACTCGGAAATGCAGCAATACTACGGGAAGAAGTGGAAGAGGCTATATGTTCGATGAAAGGAGGGAAGTCACCGGGTGTGGATAATATACCAGCAGAGCTCTTGAAATATGGAGGACCAGATATAGTAAAAATCATGACAACAATTTGCCAGAAGATATGGAGTACAAAAAAATGGCCAAAAGAATGGACGCAGTCATTAGTAATACCGCTTCCAAAGAAAGGAAATCTAAAAATGTGCAAGAACTACAGAACCATTAGCCTTATTAGTCATCCAAGTAAGGTGATGTTAAGGATACTTTTGAACAGAATAAAACAGAAATCAGAAGAAATCTTGTCAGAGGAACAGGCTGGCTTTAGACCAAAAAGAAGTACCTCAGAACAAATCTTCAATATTAGATTACTGATCGAAAAACATCTCCAGCATCAACATGATTTATACCATAACTTCATCGATTTCACAAAAGCCTTCGATCGAGTCTGGCATGAAGGTTTATGGCAAATAATGAGAAAATTCAATTTTCATACCAACATCATAGATATCATTGAAGCACTATACAAGGACGCAAGCAGTGCTGTTTTTGCAAGCAATGACATTGGAGAATTTTTCAAAACAACTGTAGGAGTTCGCCAGGGATGTATCCTGTCACCAGTGCTCTTTAACATTTATCTAGAACATATTATGCAGGAGGCTCTCTACGATTATAAATCAACCATATCGATTGGAGGCCGACCTCTGTGTAATCTACGTTTTGCTGATGATATTGATCTGATAGCTGGAACAGAATCAGAACTTCAAGACCTTACCTCTAGACTGGAGAAAGTAACAAGAACATATGGGATGGAAATTAATATAGAAAAAAGCAAGATATTGGTGAATAGCCATAAGAAACATGTTCCGACCAACATTACGTTAAATGGGCAAACGTTAGAAGAAGTTAACACCTTTAAATATCTCGGGTCCACTATATGTAGTGATGGAAGATCAAATAAAGAAATCAAGACAAGACTTGAGATGGTCTCAGCTGCCATGACAAGGTTGAATGTGATCTGGAAAAGTAACATCAGTTTTCCTGTGAAGATCAAATTATACAAATCACTTGTATTATCTATTCTCTTGTATGGGTGTGAGGGCTGGACACTCACTGCAGATACGGAGCGAAGGATTCAGGCTTTCGAGCATAAATGTTACAGAAGAATTTTGCGCATTTGCTATAAAGAGCACAAAACAAATGTCTATGTTAGAGAGAAGATAAACACCTATGCAGGCCATCAAGAACCACTTTTGTCAATAGTGAAACGTCGAAAGCTTGCCTGGTTTGGGCATGTAACTCGTCATGACTCCCTTTCGAAAACGATCCTCCAGGGAACAGTCGAAGGTAAACGGAGAAGAGGAAGGCAAAGAAAATCCTGGGCTGATAACATCAAAGAATGGGCAGGACACGGTTTCTCCACACTTGTACGCATTGCTGAGAATAGAGAGCAGTGGAGGACCCTGTCTGCTGATGCTTCCACCATGGCACCCCTACGACCCATGACGGGTTATGGGTTGAGATGAGATGAGATGATTACTGACAGTGCATCATTAAAAAAAAAAACTATTTCTCTTTCAGTGCTTTTGTTTGTCATGAGGACTTCTGCAGCATTTTCAGTGCTTCTGTCCCTGCGCAGGAATTGCTTGAAAATTTCACTGTTTCTTAGTTTCAGAAAGATTTTTCTGCTTTCAGTTTCAGATGCATATCCTGCTGATCTATTAGTGTGCATTGGTCCAGCAGCTGGTTGGGTAGTGTTCTTCTAAATAATTTATGCTTACAGCTTTTATCTGTGGTTTATTCTGGATTCTTTTATTTTTCTCAACCCTGGGAATATTTGGCTTCTCAATCAATCAGTACCCTTTAGCTCCCCAAGGAGCATAGGCCTTCAACAAACACATGCCAAGTCTTCCTGTCCTGTGCCATCCGCTCAAGTTCTTTCCATGTTTTCCTCATCATTTTCATTTCTGTTTCCAGTTCTCTTCTCCATGTGTTTTTTGGTCTACCTCTGCCTCTCTTTCCCTGTGGATTCCAGAACAAGGACTGCCTTGTAATGCTATCAGCAGGTTTCCTCAATGTGTGTCCTATCCATCGCCAGCATCTTCTTCTCAGCTCTTGTTCCACTGGCACTTGTCTGGTTCTTGTCATCAATTCCACATTTGTGACTTTGTCATACCATTTCAGTCCTTCTATTCTACGCAAGCACCCATTTATAAAAGTCTGTAGCTTTTTGGTTGTTATTTTTGTTGTTCTCCATGTCTCAGAGCCATACAATAGGACTGACTTCACATTTGAGTTGAAGATTCTTATTTTCATGTTGGACTTGATTTCTCTTGTTCTTCATATGTTTCCCAATGCAATGAAAGCTCCTCTTGCTTTTTGTATTCTTATTTTGATATCACTGTCTGTCCCTCCAACTTTGTTTATATTACTTCCAAGATATGTGTACGATTCTACATCTTTTTGTGGTGTTTCTTCAAGTTCAACCTTGTTATCATTTCTTGCATTTATTCTCATAATCTTTGTCTTTTCCCTGTGTATTTTCAGGCCCACTTGTTGTGACCTCTCATCGAGAATTTTCATTTTCTCTTGCATCTAATTATGGTTATGGGACAGAAGAGCCAAGTCATCTGCAAAATCCAGATCATCAAGCTGTTTAGTCAGAATCCACTGGATTCCATTTCTGTTGTGTGATGTCGATGTTTTCATAACCCAATCTATTGCTAATAAGAAAAGAAATGGAAACAAGAGGCATCCTTGTCTCACTCCCGTTCTAATCCTAAACGGTTCTGTAAGTTGTCCTTCATGAAGAACTCTGCATGTCATGTCTTCATAGGTCTTCTTTATTAGTTAAGTAAGACATGGAGCCGCGCTAGCGTAGTGGTTACCACACCGCTCTGGCGATCGGGTGATTCAGGATCAAACCCGGGCGACAGCATTTGAGGATTGTTCGTCGACCGGGATTTGGACTGGATTAACTCGAGACCTGGCGAGGACATTTGAAGGAGTGTCGTCGACCAGGGATTGGCGGCTCCTGAGCCGACCCAGCTCTAATGGGTACCTCCGAAATCGGAGAGTATTTGCCTGAATGGCGAGGAACACCTGTCTCTGTACAAGAAAAGGGATACTCACGTAAAATCAATGTCAGGTTAGACATTAATAATAACCTGAGATTTTGCCTCGAGTATTAGCGGGCCTACGAAAAAAAAAATTAGTTGAGTTAATGATCTTCATGGGAACTCCATAATGCCTCATCAATTTCCAAAGCGATTCTCTGTCTACACTGTCAAATGCCTTTTCATAGTCCACGAATCCGATGTATAGCGGTGAATTCCATTCCAGACTTTGTTCAACTATTATTCTCAATGTGGCTATCTGGTCTGTACAGGATCTATTTTGTCGAAAACCTGCTTGTTCATCTCTCAGTTGCTTGTCTGTGGACTCTTTTAATCTCTAATACTCTGTAAGCAATTTGTTTTGATAGCCTCTGCCGGATTCTGATCTTTTATGAGACCAATTCCTTGCTTATATTTCCCTGTTAGCCTCGTTGTGTTGTTGTACATATCCCTCTTTTATGCTTATATTTCCCTGTTAGCTTCTTGTGTTGTTGTACAGGTCCCTCATATTTCCTTTGGCTGCAGCTTCCTCTGCTTCCCTTGCCAAATCATCAATATATTTCATCTTGTCTCTTTTGATGTTTCTTCTTACTTCTTTGTTTGCTTCTATGTACACTTCATGAGCCTTGGTTTTGGAGCTTCTGGTTTTGCTTCTGTTTAAATCTGCTTTCTTGTTTTTTCCTGTCTTCTATCTTACTAATGGTTTCTGTTGTTATCCATGCTTTGTGCTGATGTTCTCTTTTTCTCAGTACTTCTTCACATGTCTCGTTCCATATATTTTTTACTTATTGCCAGTGGTCTTCCGTATCTGTTTCATCTTCCAGCTGTTGGAGTACTTGGTATTTGTTGGATACTGTGATTGAAAATTTTTCTCTTATTTCCTGATTTCTTAGATATCCCACATTATACTGTTGTCTATAGCTATATGCTGTTGTAAATTTCTTGAGTTTTAATTTTGTTTTAGCCAACAGAAGATGGTGGTCTGATACAACATCTGCTCTTCTACATACTTTCACATCATGCAATGATGACCTAAACTTCTTGCTTATGCATATGTGATCAATCTGATTCTCAGTTCTGTGGTCGGTGATATCCATGTTGCTTTATGTATTCTTTTATGTGGAAATATGCTTCCTCCTATAGCTAGTTGATTTGAAGCACAGAAGTTTGCTAATAGTTCCCCATTCTCGTTCATCATACCTAATCCATGCTTTCCCATGATTTCTTCAAAGCCAGTTTTGTCTGTTCCTATTTTCGCATTTAGGTCCCCCATCAAAATTGTGATGTCCTTTCTTTTCTTATTGTCCAAGACACTTTGTAGTCTGGTGTAAAAGTCTTCTTTCACAGATTCTTCTTTATCGTTTGTTGGTGCATAACACTGAATGATGTTTATATTTACTTTCTTTTTGGCTGATTTAAACCTTGCTGTTATAATTCGGGGTCCCAATGCTTCCCATTCTATAAGTGCCTTCTGTGCTTCCTTGGGCAGCATTAGAGCCACCCCTTTACTGTGGTGGGCTCTTTCCTCCTCATGTCCTGAGGACAACACCATTTCTCCTGTGATCAATCTCCTCTTCTCTATGCCTTTCCACCGTGTCTCGCAGAGACCCATGATATCAATCCTGTAATTTGTCATTTCTGCTGCTACCTGTGCAGTTTTCCCTTGTTCACACAAAGTGCGAACATTCCAGGTGCCAATCCTGGAGATTTTCCTAGGCGAAAAAAGGTTAGTCGGCAACCCAGACTCCTTTCGGCTTTCTCTAGGTTGCTTCATGTGTGTGTATTCTAAGCATATACGGTTCTAGCTAAGTGACTTTTACTTGTTCCGAAGTTTTGTTCATTCTCTTTTTTTCGTTTCGTTTTTTATTTACTTTCTTGCTTCGGTATTTCTTTTAGATTTTTCGATTTTCTTGCATTATCATTGTACTTTTTCCATCTGCTTGTATCGCTCATTTTGTATTGTTTCTTATCATCGTATGTTTTTGTAGTACCTAGGCCTATATGTAATTCTTGTCTTTGTCACCTGTTTGTGGCTGACGAAGGGTAAAACCCGAAACGTCCCTTGTTTCATGTGAACTGTTATTTGTAAAACTGATTCAATACCGTTTTATTAGTTTATATACTTATATTCCTTACCAGTTTTACAGCAGCCCCTTAATTTCAGGTGTTCACATAAAAGGATATAGACCTAGAGTAATGTTTTATGTGATAACAATATAATCATTTTACTAAGAGAATACTTTGTGCATGGGTCTAATTTAAACCTGAAGAAAATTGCTAAAATAATATTTTGCAAATAGTTTTAGGATCGTTCATCCATCCCACTGATAGTTTAAAGCAGGGATTCCCGACCTTTTTTTCGGTTCCCATGCCCATTTGCGATACCCCTGTGTTACTTCAGTCCGAAAGGGGAGCAAAGAATAGTAACACTGTTCCCTACCATGTGACTACAGAGGTTTTGGGCATGAGTCTGGTTCCCCCATCCTGTAAACAAATGCTAAACCACAAAATCTTCAGTTAAAACAGTCCTTGTTCTGGAACCCCCAGGGTAAGAGAGGCAGAGGTAGACCGAGAAACACATTGAGAAGTGAACTGGAGACAGAAGTGAAGATGATGAGGAAAACGTGGAAAGATCTTGAGCTGATGGCACGTGACGGAGGGCTTGTCATGTGTTTGTCGAGGGCCTATGTTCCTTGGGGAGCTAAAGGGTATTGATTGATGCCTTTTTGGCTTTTAGTAAACCTTCCCGTACCCCCTGTTCTGTGAGAGGAAATACTAGAGTTTACCACACATATGCACATAAGATGATAAATAAACACATTCGTTAATTTTTCATAACTATTTTCGGTACTTTTTTTTAGCATCATAAAGTTGTGAAATATTTTTCACAAGTTAGTTAAATAAATTAGTGAGACCCTTGATTCTGTTTCTTATCTACCAGCAGTTTTATTCTTGGTACAGTTTTTGAAAGAGATACCTACCTGCATGTCATGTTCAGCCTCCAGTTTGTTTCTATTTTTTTTTATTTGATTGAGAACAGGACTCACCATCCTGTCCCCAGTTCACAACTGTTTTCACTAACACTACTACTTTTGAAATATTTCAATAGGATAATATATGCATGGGGCTAGCTCCAAACCTCAGAAATGAGGCGGGTGCACCAGCTGCCAAAAAGAAAGCTGTTCCATATGATCCTCTACAGCTGGGAACTATCTGCTCTCTTGTAAGTGGCAGTAGAAGAGTTTGTTAATAATAAATCTTGCTGAAGTATAAATTCTTCTCCTACTATCAGCAGGCCATAAAGCGTCTGCGCTTGTCATGTGTTATGTTGTTGTCTTCTTTGGCCATTTTCTGCAAACTTGCTCTGCAGTCACAGAAAGAGAAAGTCTTTCTTGATGACAGGTGCCCTGCTTTTATTTCCGAAACCCTGTCAGACAGTATAGAATCTGTGAAGTTTTACAGCGAACAGTGTTGTCCACAAAGCGCCTAGCAATTTGCACAATTTATTCATGTACAGCTGACCCAGTTTCAAATCTAGCAGGTTATCCAGTAACAGTCCGACTCTGTTCACTTTTTACTAGTTTAGTGTGTAGCACTTACAGTCGAGTATTTACTAGCTACCGGCACAGACTGCTGGACTCTTGAAAAGTAGAGTAACAAAATAAATTAGCATTGTACTAGAGGTTCCAGTGGAAAAGCATTCTTTATGTACTATCAAATACAAGGATGTGCACATTCTGCTGGTGTAGGTGCCTAGATGTACATGTGTGTGCTTGTATCTGTACAGGTCTCTGTATTTATTACATCTTCATTGATTTCTGTTCAAGCAATCCTTCCTTGCACGGTCTTCTAATGTTCTTTTCATGTCTTCTATGATCTTCTTAACTCTTCTTCGCGTATACTGAGGTCACCCTACATTTTTCTACCTTAGTGATTACAGAACAAAGACTGCCTTGTGATGCTAGTAAATGAATTCATCAGTGTGTGTTCACACTCAATGCCTCTTTATCTCTTGTTGTTCCATTGGTATTGAAAAGTTTTTCTAGTAAGTGAAAAGTTGTGAAAGTAACAACCCTGGACGAACATAATGCAGGAACACTGCAGAAACTTGAATAATTTGAGACGACATCAGTGAAGCACGTCTTTAAATTTTATGATTCAACAGAAACCAAAAACAACACAGTGTAAACACTTACTTTAAAACTGTCCAGTGCTGTATGGCAGAATTACTGTCTGTCTATCTTTGTTGGTTTGGAGAGCAAACTTAAATAGTGGGTTTTGTTTCCAGGTAGATCTTTTTCTGAGAACAGTCACTAATGTGCATGGAACTAACCACACAATGGTATTCTGTAAAAAGATGTTTCACATGGCAGTTAACAAAAATGCAAGCAATGAACCGTAACTCACAATATACACCATAGACCTGATATAACATGAATGACTGGGTCCAAAGTTTGGCGCCGCATAATGAGTCTGCATTGTATCAAATTTACTTATATTGGTGTAAATTTATAGATGTTTGACAAAAATCAGCAAAATGAAAGACATCTATACAAAAACTATCATTACACACGAATAAGCGAAAATTATTAAAAGATATATTAATCAATTACATCTTTTATGTTGGATACTGAAAATAAAGATTTTACTCAAAGGTTTGTGTTTTTATTGCTAAACGACAAAAAATGTATGTACCTGAAAAGGAGGCAATCAGCAAAATTGGGTCCAACCTCTGATCATTTCTGAGGTTTGGAGCTGGCCCCTGCATATATTATCAAGCTGTGTTATATCACCTACAGTGTAGTTGTAACATTCCTCACCCCTGAAGTTATTAAAGTGGGTCATACTTCTGTGGCTGTCAATGAGAGCACTGAAACTGTTGCATGTGCACTTGCACATCTGCTACAGGCATGTTCATATGCAGATTCAAACTTCTAAATGGTTCAGGGCCAGGCAGCTGGTCACCAGGAACATCTATATGCATGTGAATGTTCATTATATATGCAGCTGAGTACTTCCAAAATTACTTTTCTAAGTAGGAAATCATAGGCATTTGGATTCAGAAACATTGAAATTCTTCCTTCTTGGTAAGGTTGCTGTTGTATCACAGCATTATTTGAGTCAAAAGGTCTGTCACGGGTTCCCTCCCAACAATGCTGAATGTGTCTTAGCAATGTTAACTTTTATCTGCCCGACAACTTTTGTGAAGAAGTATTATTTAATTTAGCTCGTACAAGCCCCCAACTGAATTAACAGTAAAACTTATCATTATTATTATTGGCTGTATAGGTGTAAATATATATATTAAAAATATGGATTCATACTTGTGGACTCCTGTCTATAATATCTGAATCAACTAAGAATTTGTAAAACAACATATAACAAATTTAATGATCAATTATTATGTAACATTTAAGAATAAAGAAGGTTATGTTTCGATGGGGTGCAAAAAGATTATGTTATCGTCATCGATACTTTATGTAAAGTGAATGTTCGTTGCTGTGGCCTGTTTAATAAGCACTTAGCTGAAAATCGGTGAGCACTGCTGCTGTTGTTCGTCAGTTTGTCTCTCTGTGATAAGGGGTACGTCCCAAGCCAAGGACGCAGGGGGTAACCTCTCCTGTTGTCAGTGCTGAGTATCTTCACAGGCCCGTCAGATGTTGCCGTCTAGTGTCAACAGTCAGTTTTCTGAATCACAGACTCGTAGCACGAATGGTTTTGTAGACTTGAACCACGAACTGGTCTCGTACCATGAACTTTAGAGGAAATAAAAAGAACTAATGTCTCTGCTAAGTATATTGTGGTCGGTAGACTAATCAGGCACCTTTCCCGCTGTCTGTCCCCCAGTTTTTGCCTCTGGGAAATTTTATTCTCCCTGAGCATATACAGCATAACTCAGGGAATATGATGAGAAATCACCATTATTCTTTTAATTAATTTATTGGGAAAAATCATTTTTGCTTGGGCCAAAAACTTTTTTGCTTGGGATGAAAGAGTAAGTTACATATATCTCACAAAATGATAATAAGCACACTATGCAAATGTGATGTAAATTATCACAAACTGCTACATTCAGAGTTATTATCTGCTTTTGGTTCTCTGTACTAACTAGCATGAAGCAGTCACCAGCACTTGCGTTAGTGGTTTATGAATATACTTTTTTCATATGCTGAGGTTTCCAGCCTTGTATGAACTTTTACAACCCCTAGCAAGTACAAACATGTCAAATTCAAATTATAAAATGTATGTTACAACTTACCCCAAACTAGTTGGGAATAGACTTCTGGTCAGTAGTAGTCTTGGCAACTTGATGCAGATGCCTCGAAAACGTCTGGGGTATTATTTCTATTATAGAATCCCTCTGTGACTTTGTAGTAGGTTCTGTGGGAGTCTGGTTTCTGTATTAAATTGTAGAGTTTCCTTGTTTTTTTAACCAAAAGGTGCTCCAGTACGGGTTTTCCGTTCCGAACAGTTCAGAATCCTAACTTCTACTCTTTCTTGGCTTCAGTCCGAGCTGTCTACTTTGAGTATTTTGGAATGCAGTGTCGTCATATATATAAAATGTTCTACTATATTGTAGTTCTCGGCCCAACAGTCACATGTTTCTGTTTCCGACAAAACTTCCAATCACTGTGAATGGTCTATTCGCGCCTCAGATGTGGCAACATTCAAAAGTTCTCGTTATGATGACTTTCCTAATGGAATTTTCTTCATGATCAAATTTGTAAAATTCAAATGGTCAATTTTTCGTATAAGAAGTTACTATATCTGTCTATTCTCGGTAATGTTTACATCGCAATCTCTTACATTTATCTTACTTTAACAAGCTTGTCCGGATGTTTATCAGGCGTATGTGTAATATGCCACCAGATCGAAAATTGACCGGCATTCCCTATGCAAACAACCACTGGGCGTCATTAAGCACGAAAATGACCTTGTCCACCAATCTGGTCTGATTTGTATCAAACTCTCAGGTAAACAAACACGACATAAATGAATGGAAGGAGTGTAAACATTGACTTAAAAATGTCAAATACTTTCGGAAGGTAGAAAAATAGAATGTGCCGACAATCGAACAGTTCACATTATTAGTACGAACATTAAAGGTTGTTCCGTACTGCCAGAGAGGAAAAGAGAGGGAACCAAATTATGTGACAAGGTCGAAGACCATTTGCAGAATTGGGGTTTCCTCACTATTCATCTTTACTTTAAAGACGCCAAATTCTGGTTATGTTACAGCAAAGTCCATGTTGATCAGGGTGGCAAAATAATTCTACAGGCATATGAAGATGCGCTTCTTGTTTTACTAGTGACAATAATGTTATCCAAATAAATTGCAGGCATCTGGTAATTTGTTTGATGAACTTTTGAAAAATTTCAGGGGCACTAGCTTTTCCAAATGTTAATCTTTGATATTAAATTGAGAATTGTACATTGACGGTGTCTTGAATATCATCTTTTTATTTTTAATTTTTTTTATTCAAAAGGCTTTTCACAACTTTGCCCCAAGCTAGTTGGAGAAACTTCTTCTGGCTCAGTATCAGCAGTGCAGTCCATTCCAATATTTATGCAGGCTTCTTAAACTTCTCCCGAACTGTGTTGCGCCATTATTTCAGATTATAGAATGTTTCTGTGCATTTGTTGAGTAAGGTTGGATATAAAAACCTTGGAGTGGTGCTTGCAGTTTCTGTGACAACTTTGTAGAGTTTCCTGTGCCAGTGTGTAACCAAAAGTACAGCTCCAATACGTGTTTTCCGTTCCCCAATTAGAACATCCAATTATCCGACCACTTTTTCCAGAAAAAAAAAAATCAGGCGCCACCAGTCACGTTAGACTACAGTTCTGAATCTTTTGATGCGGCAAGCTTCAAATGTGTGCGAACAATTTGTAGACAATGACATGGGCTAATGGACGATCGCTTATGTACAGGAAGTCAGTTAGATCATAAAGTCAGTTAATATCTGGTTTACCAATCCAGTGTACGTGTGCGTTCTAGGCAGAACACTGGCTAAACAGACAGTTCAACTTAAAATAATTGTGTCTGCTACTACAGCAGAATAGTGTTTTTGTACACGTAGTTCTCTTTGCGACCTGGCATCTTTCCAGTTCAGGCCTAAAGCATATGTAAAATGTTTTGTCAATTGAAACGAAAACAAAAATTATCAAGAGACTAGGAAAAGGTGAAACTGTGTCTTCATTTGCGAGGATTTTCGATGTTGGGAAAGCTACCGTCTCTGACATAAAAAGTAACAAGGATAAAATTATGATTTTTGCATCGTTATTGGCTAGTGAAAGTGGGTCGAAGAAAAATAAAACCATGAGAAATGCGAATGATTTGAAATTGGAAGAGGCTTTGTATATATGGTTTGTGCAAAGAAGAAGCAAAGGGGAACCTATCTCTGGCTCTCTATTGTGTGAAAAGGCACTTCAGTTCAACAATCAATTTGACGGTCCTCCTGACTTTAAGGCTAGCCAGGGATGGTTAAGAAACTCTAAATCTCGTCATGGCATACGAGAATTGGAGATTCAAGGGGAATCTTTATCTACCGATGCAACTGCCGCTGAAAATTTTAAAGAAACATTACTTTTTGGAAGAAGAAGGTTATTTACTAGATGATGTGTATAATGCCGATGAGACTGGCTAATACTGGAAATCATTGCCTCAAAAATCACTTGCATCTCAGCGCGAAGCAGCTGCCCCTGGGTTTAAAAAGTGCAAAGAGAGAGTAACAATTTTCGTTGCCACGAATGCCAGTGGAAGTCCATCGTTTACCGGTGCTAATGATCGGCAAAGCCAAAAAACCACGTTGTTTAAAGAATGTGACATGTCTCCCATTGGGCTACAAAGCACAGAAGAGTGCTTGGATGAATAGTGAAATATTTCTTGATTTGTATACCAATCAGTGCATCCCAAATGTGGAGAGGTTGAAAGAACAAGGAAAGAAAACGGGAAAAGTAATCCTTCTCCTGGACCATGCACCATCTCACCCAGAGACGGACACCTAGAATACAGTTGATGAAAATTTTACAGTAACTTTTCTGCTTCCCACTGTAAAAGCCCTGATTCACCCAATGGACCAGGGTGTTATAGCAAAGCTTAAAAAGATGTGAAGAAGTCATGCGTACGTTTATTGTTGGCTGAATGAAGAAAGTCATCTTGACGTTTTTTAATTTATTTTATTGATGCTTGGACCACCCTGAAAGGCTAATCTCAACAAGGCTTGGAATAGATTGCTTGGGAAGCAAAAAGGAGGAAATGAAACTATTCTGCAGTGGACACAAATGCATGATTGTATAAATGAAGTTGTGGAACTGTTTTCCAAGCAATGCCCGGATTTTCGGACTGTGACAAAGATGATGCACACATGTGGCTAGAAGATGATTCTTAAATTCTGGTTTTCAGTTTTTGAATGACGAAGAAATTTTGTCTTTTGTGCAAGAAGAAAACCAAATACATGATGAGATGAGAAGACTCCTCAGAAGTGCATGATGTAAATTGTTAAGTAAGGTCTGGATATAAAAAACCTTGCAAGTCATCTGGTGCTTGCAGTTTCTGTGACAACTTTTAGAGTGATGTGCCAGTGTGTGAAAGAAAGTAGTTGCATTTTAGTTTTTTCACTGCAAAGACTGTGGGCATCAACATGCTGTGATAAATATTTGAAGAATTCTGTGGGAATGAAAAAGGGAGAAGTATAATGTGTGGGGAAAAAAATGAAGCTTCAGGTCCTAGATGTCGGATGTGTTTCAGGTAATTTGACTTGTTAGACTGCCTTGATGCACCTTTTTAACGTGATTGGCTCTGTTCATGTCAGAATTTTCATGTTTGAAGATGTCTGCCATTTGTTTTTGAACAATCGATGTCTGTAACTTGTGGATATGCTTGAAAAGGGGCATATTTATGTAAAGCTCAGTTGAACAATCCTGTCAGCCATCTTGCCTTGGCAGATTCGTGTTGGTTGCAGCAAAATATAAATTAAGTAAATTTATAATAACTGATATATGTTATTGAATGTTTTTGAAGGAATATTTTTTCTTTCTTACCTTTTTTTTAAAATTCCAAACAAATCTTCTCACAGGAAGAGCTTGATCTGAAAGTGTTGGTATTTCAAAATAAGAAGCTAGCAGAACGTATTGAACAGCGCAAGAAAGCAGAAACTGAACTCAGGAAGCGTATAGAACAGCTTGAGAACAGACAGCGTACTGATGATGCAGTTCTTATGATCGTTAACAGATACTGGAATCAGGTTAACAATAAGTATTTGTTTATATCTCTCTCTCTCTTTTTCTATATATATCCTCATCATAATTTTTCCTAAACGGACCATGAAGCCACCACTGCAGCTGGTCCCCTTGCAGGAAGCCTGCACCAAGCATTCATATTCTTGAGTAGCAGTGGTTTTTATTTTGACATGATGAGTTTGCCAGCACCATGCACAGCCTCAGATTAGATGCCTTGTAGGACATGCTTGAGAGTGCAATAGTCATGTTGTGCAGGACAGAAGTATTGAAATGGTATGAGGTCACTAATATGGAACTGATGGAAAGGACCAGACAAATACCAGAAGAACAACTGCTAAAGAAAGAAAAAATGCTGGCTTTGGATAGAACACACATTGTTCAAGGTAGATCATGTTCTGGATCTCCCAGGTTAATATAAATATAGAGAGAATTTCAAAGAAGCGTGAAGAAGAAATAGGAAACAAAAATTAAAAGGGGTAAAGAAAACATGTAAAGAACTTCATTAGATGGCACAGGACAGGAAGGATACTGAATGAAAAAGATGTCTAGTTCTTTTTTTCTGCCACTACCCGGCAGGGATTACCTCTTTGATTGTGTTGCTTATGTGTGGATGAGTGGTTAAAACTTCTTATTATGGAGTCTTTAATTTGCAAGAATTCTTAGAAACCATGTACATGTAGTGGAGAAACAATATTTCTTACATTGTTGTGCTTTAAAGTTAGTGACCCCACTGAAGAGAATCTTCTATTTGTGCTCCCAGCTTGATGAAGATGTCAGAGTCTTGCTTCAGAGATTTGATGCTGAGACCTCAGATGAGACAGAGACCAAAAGTAAGAATTTGTTTATTTAAAGCATTTTAATTACAAATGTCACCCATGTGTTATCGAGCCCAAGCAAAGAATAATAACAACGTAGTCACCATGCGGGAGATCAAAGTTCGGCAGCTAAAATACTTTGGCCACATAAAAAGGCATAACACCTTGCAGAAGACCATAATAGAAGGGAGAGTTGAAGGCAAATGTGCAAAGGGAAGACAGCATTATAAGTGGGAAGATAACATCAAGAGATGACAGGAAAGAGTCTATCAGAGTGCACCACCAAGACAAGAGACAGGGAAGACGTTGGAGATCCATTACAGCCAACCTTCGTTGTGGAGATGGCAGCTGACGATGATGAGTCACCATGCATGTCATAAAAAGTGATTAAGGAGGGTTGGTTACCCCATCCTGTATAAATTTTAAACCACAAAAACTTCCAACACACAACATGGACAAGTCAGCTAAAGGAAATAATTCAATTCCGTTAGTCATGACAGAAACAGGTCCTCTGGTAAGGAGGCTCGTGAGACCCAGAGATAGCCGAAAGGAGACTGGGTTGCTGACTAGCCTTTTTTCGTTGTCTTTCCGAGACAGGAGGACTTGGCTTGAGTTTGTTGAAGGCCTATCCTCCTCGGGAAGATAACTAAAAGGTATTGATTGATTGATATTAATTACAAAGGTGCCCCGTGTAGTTCCCATGGATCTC
Source organism: Oreohelix idahoensis (assembly GCA_024509875.1). Taxonomy (NCBI): domain Eukaryota; kingdom Metazoa; phylum Mollusca; class Gastropoda; order Stylommatophora; family Oreohelicidae; genus Oreohelix; species Oreohelix idahoensis. The sequence goes on along the minus strand of JAMPIV010011684.1, from coordinate 28,594 downwards.
TGAAGAGACAGAAAGAATAGGACTACTGTACTGTCCATGTTGTACAAGGCGACTAATATGAGGTTGTACATGGCGGCTGTCAAGATCATCAGTGTAAAACAAGTTGCCACAGGAACCACCGCTGTGAAAGCATGTAAAATCTTGGTGCAGGCTTCTTGCCATGGACCAGCTACAGTGATGGCTTCATGCTCCGTAAGGAGCACAAGGAAAGATGATGATGAATTACAAAGCTTAATCATTCTAAGCTCCTTAACTGATCCAGGTGGAATAGTCTCTTTAATACGTGACAAGCAATAAGCTGTAATAAAATACCAGTTCTGGCAGATCATCATTAACTTTTTTTATTTTAAAATTTTCATCAGGAAATAAGTTGTTAAATTTTTTGGTACTGTAAGATTGATAAAAATAATGAACGTTATTGTTATTTTTCATGGAAGTAAATATTTAAGTTTTTTTTTGCACTGTACAAATGAGAAAAACTTGACTGTGTCATGTAAGGAATTCTGACTTAGTAATGGCATATTGCATTTCCTCTGTAACAGAGGCTGTTATCTTAATTGTATTGAGGTTCAGACATAGGAAATAGCCAGTTAGCACTGTTTATGGATATTACAACTCTTAAGAGACCATTTTGAATTATCATCATTGTTTACTGTTATTAAGTGACTTCTTTGTTCTGGTGAAGATTGAGGATCAAGCTTTTAGATAGATTTCTTGCGTATTCATTTTGTGGTCCTGCTCCATTCTGTTATATTTTCATATATTTTAGTATTTTCCTTCATTTTGTTTTTGTGTGTGGTTCAAGCGAAATGACAATTTTTTGTTTGTCTCATTATTGGTGCAATTAGCATCATTTTACAGCCACAGTTCTTGTCAGCCAATCTGTTTTAAACTTACTAATTCTGCGTGTCTTCATTTTCACTAATATTATAATCATTCTTATGTCATCATTTTATCATGATTTCCTTTTTGCTTCTTATAGAGCATAAAGCCATCACTTCTTGTCCCTTTATAGGAAGGAAGGAAAGGATCTCGTTACACGCCCATTGATGTATATTGGGAATATAGTGTTTTCTTGACCATCGGCACACTAGGGGTGATGTAGTCAGCATCACGCCGGCCGCCTTAGCCTTCCCAGAGTTGCTCTGGTACCCAATTCGTGAGGCTGGGTCGACCCCTGAGCCGTTTGCGGTCTAAAAAAATCCCACCTCAACTGGGGATCGAACCATGGACCACCGAGCTAGGAAGCCAGTGCACTAACCACTGCACTACTGCGGCTCCCGTTATAGGAAACCTGTGCCAAAGCTTTCATGTGCTCATGCAGCATTGGTTTATGTAACCGCTATTTTATAAGATGACATTGCCAGACCCCATACACAATCTCACATTAGTGATCTTATGGCATGCCTGAGAGTACGACAGTATCCGCTATGGGGCCCCCTTTATCTTTTATTTGATATTGTTAACCCGAATGTGGCAGCTACTGTAGCAATAACTGTTATGTTTTGTTTCGGCAGATGAGAGTAGTGAACTTACCTCATTTTTAACACTGTTGTCCACCTGGGATAAGCAGGAACTGGAAGAAAAATTAGGTCAGAGAGTGGAGTTTTCAAAACGTGCTATTGGAAAGCTGTTGCAAGCTTTTGACAGAATGTTACAGAGAAATGAAAAACTGCATCATGCTATAGAGGATAAGGTTAGTGAATGTTACTTTACTCATGATAGGTTAATAGCATACACCGAGTAGATAAATGACCAGTCACTTTGTCTTCTTCTTCATACGCTGTCAGACCCCAAGATGCAGCAATAGTGAATGCAGTCAGCTACCCATAGCTGTACTGCTTGCATCAGGACCAGCGAACCAGAGCTGGTCAAGACCGCACTCCACCTCTATGTGGTGGTCCTGGAAACAGTCTGCAGCAGTGCAGTCTGGCTGAGCGAGTGTGGATCGCAATGGGAAGGCAAACCCGGTCCCTAAAAAATGCCGTGCAGAAGTCAGATGTGTCGACCGAAAGGTGCAGATATCACAGCTTAGGCGTAAACAGACACAACGCAACCACCGTCCTTTTCAGGGCGAACGAAGAAGAAGAAGAATACGCTGTCAGATGTCAACTTGAATATGTTCAAAGAAAACAGTTGTCAGCTTGAGGCTATTTCTATCTCCATAAAGCTTTTCCAGGAATGGTACTGGTGATGGCCACAAGTGCTTTCTCTGTTCCTCATATGTTGGGCATTGTTGAAGCAGATGTTCATAAGTCATTTTATCGGTACCACAGTCACACTCATTGGTAGTTCCTATCTTTAGCTTGATGAATAGGTGGAATCCCAATCTGTTATGGCCCTTGCAGAGTCTGAAGATTATCTTTTGTTCTCTTCTGTTAGCTGGTAATATGCATCATTTTTTTATGTGGCCAGGATGTTCTGCTTCCCATTTGATACATCTGCTTCTGATAAAACTATTGGCCTCTTCAAAAGTTATACTTGTATCAGGCTGAGGTAGCTTTCCATCTTACTAGTCACTTTGATTGTACCTGTCATGCTTAGTACATGGTTCTTGATAATGTGTGGTTATTTGCTTCTGTTTGTTAATGTATGTGATTTCATACCTTCCAGCTACTGAAATGACTGTAAAGGTTGGGTTTTATTTTATTGTTATTTAATTGTCATCTGTGAAAGGGTTTTATTGGGGATATTCATTATTAAGTAGTTCTTTAAAATATTACCCTTGTCTGTCACAGATTTTACTCTGACTGCTGTTAGATATCCTGTCTCATTGATTTAGAATATTACCCTTGTCTGTCATAGATTTTACTCTGACTGCTGTTAGATATCCTGTCTCATTGATTTAGAATATTACCCTTGTCTGTCATAGATTTTACTCTAACTACTGTTAGATGTCCTGTCTCCTTGATTTAAAATATAACCCTTGTCTGTCACAGATTTTACTCTAACTGCTGTTAAATGTCCTGTCTCATTGATTTAGAATATTACCCATGTCTGTCACATATTTTACTCTTCTATTAGATTTCCTGTCTCATTGATGCTTATTGTTATTAATTCTATTTTAAATTTATAATTTTTTAATGTGTAGATGTCCCTCATATTGTTATTTTGGTGGATTCATGTATATCACAGGAAGTGTTCTTTTGATGTTCTTGTTTTAAGTAGGCTTGCCTGTATGGACCGGGACTGTACAAGTATGTCAGTGGGTTTTGTTTGTGTGTGTCTGTGTCTATGCCCCTCCCATTTTTTTTAAAAACATGTTTTACTGTGCGTCATATGATTTTCAATATAATATTAATTTGGAGGACCTAGGAAAAGGACCAAGGTGAATGCTGAATTTGTATTATATTTTGAGTTTCGTAATTTTATTTGCGTGCTATTGGAATTTTGGCAGATCACCACGACAAACTATTGAAAACATCACAGGCATTGCTTATGTTAACTCCGTAAGAATCCTGACCCTTGCTTTCACGTCTCAGTCATTTATCCTCCTATTATTAAATTCAGGTTTTGGTATTAAACCTGAATGATTATTTTTGTATCAAAGGTAGAGCAGGAGCAAAAAGCCATGCTAGAGGACGCAGCAAAAACTGAAGATGAAAAAGAAGAAAAGGAAGAAAAAAAAGAAGGTATATTTATTTATTTTCTTGACCACTTTTTAAAATTAGAATAGTGCGTGCGTGTGTGTAAATACATATGTGCTTGTGAGGGTATTTATATAAAATAGTAATCAGATGTTTTGTTCTTAATTCAATTTTTAAAAATTTCCTGCTTAACTTTAATTATTTTCCTTTACGGAGAGTAATTGTATCTTTGAATTGTTACCACTATAGCAGCAGCCTCCTCCAGTCATAACTAACTATGAGGATGAGGCACCCTTGAAGTGACAACCTTCAGCTACGTTCTACGTGTTGTTCCTTTCAGCATGTTCTTTTCTCTTCTGTTTGTTTGTAAGAGCCTGTCTTTGCATAGTAGGAAGCACCTCCACTTAATGTGGTTGGTTGGCAGCTTCATCCTCCTAATGATGCAGGACGTGCCAAGCGCCTTCATGTCTCTCTTGCACATATCTTTGAATCTCAGCTGTGGTTGCCCAGCTTTTCTTTTGTCATCTGCTAGTAATCCATAGAAAATATCTTTATGGATGTGACCATCTTTCATGTGGTGAATATGGCCAAGCCAGCATAATCTGAGCTAAGTATACTTGCCATGAAGGCCAGCCTGTAAGAGCTCCTCGACATTTGTCACTGTCATTTCACAAAATACTCAGAGATGTTATTAATATACTGTATGGATAATGGGTACGAATAATGGTGGAGATCAATTCAATAATTTTACATCAATTTTGCAGGAGAGGAGGATGAAGAGAAAGCAATTAAGAAAGAGGAAGAGGATACAGAGAAATGTAAAGAGGAAGAGAAGGAAGAGAAAACTCCAGAACCAAGCCTGCATGAGGTGGTGGAAGGTGAGCTGACTGATCTGAGACAAGAAACCAAACAGCTGCACAATCTGGTTACACAGTTTCATCAGCGACACCATGAGCATACGCTGCATGTGAGTAAAGAAAGACTTAGCAAACATAACTATTTGGAAAGCATGTAGGTTTCTTCAGTAGATTCATATAAGTATTGGCAGCGCCGTGCTGATCTTAGGTATCGTCACCATAGAATCTGAAATTTTGAAGATGATGACTAGTTTTGTTTTCTATAGAGTCCGTGTAAATTATAATACAATGCAGTCACATTTTATGCGAATTTGAATCAGTGTGGTAAAAAAAATTATTAATAACGTCTTACTTTGTGCACAAAATTTGAAATAATGTGGGGAAAAAAAAAAGAAACTTTATTAATTCGGCAACTTATTTCAGAACTGATTAGGAGCATGTGTTTATGTTCTTACCACATGGCGGGGCCACTTTAAACAGAAATACCTACCAACTTTTGTCATTATCATGTTTACTAGCTGTGCTGTCAAACTGTTCTTTACATGAATAGGACATTCTGCGAGTGACTAAAGTGATAGAACAAGTATTAGTGATTAAAAATGTGCCAGTAATTCAATAACTTTGGAACTGAAGGTGAATGTTTTATATGTCCTGTTCTTTCACTGTTGCTGGACTATGTATGATTGTGATGATGATATAATAATGTAAAAAAAAGTTATTCGTGACCGCCAGGTCTTTAATATTTGATCATGTGCCCTAATGTGACCAATGTACCCAGTGTCTAGGTTGAACGAGGCACGCCTTACCAAAGGGAGGCAAAATTCAATGGAAAAAAAATGTAATTAAAAGAAAAAAAGACTGCATTAATAGACTTGTCATGTTTAAGAGAAAAAAGTACACTGCAATGGTATAAAATTTATGCACTCCAGGAATGCACTGCCTACATTAAAATTTATTCCTGTGAGAAAACTAGTCTTGAATTATGTGAGTTTTGAATGTGACAAAGTCTTCCGGAGTGTATTCTGTGATAGAGTTACTGTGATTTATATTTCAACAGGCCCCATTTCATTCTTCTATTTGAGTTTGCCCCAGTCTTCTTCTCTTTGTAACTATATGAATGGCATAAAGTTCTTCTCTCTGTAAATATAGCTAATACTTTGGCAAATTTTCGCCTCCAATTCTTTTTCACAGCGTCCCGTTTCTTAGTGGGTGACCCTTAATGTCTATAGTAATTGCTATCATGTTTGGATTTAATAAATAAATGAATGGTGAATCTGATGATATAAAATTTGTTGTGTACATTTAGATGTGATTAGGAAGAGAGGAAAGGAAAGATGAAAAAAACGAAAAAAAAATTTTAAATAATAAAAAAATATTTTTTTTTTATTTAAAAATTTAAAAAAAAATTAAAAAAAATACCCACAAAAGAAGGGTCCATATCCCTTGCATCTCAATGAAAGTCATTTGACCAATACTCCAATCAAATCAAATTGACGATCTTTTCGTTACACCCAGTCATCAGTAGCGAAAGCAAAAACGCTCTCGTCAATGCTGTGACATTCGGGTTTGATCCGAAATTCTAAAATCTTTCCGATATTCCTAGTCCTAACCCCTAAAACATTATACATACTTGTAAAGGCCATTTTAATTTCGTTTCCATCTCAGCCATCAAACATATTCTGGGAGAACCGATATCAGCGCTTATAAAGACAAAAATCTCATCCCCACCGCATGGCGTCAGAATCCAATAAAATTAGAGCAAAAATGGCTGTGTGTTGATGCAGATTCATTTCGATTTAAAAAATTTACAAAAAATAAATGCGGATACACCCATCGCTTTTTTAAGATCGGAAACGGAAGCTAACTCTCTTGCAAATAACATTACAACTTAACATACGGGGCTGACATCACGTGTACCCAAGTTATCATGCTAGAAACGGTCATATCCGTAAGGCGACACATGGCAGCTCCAGCGTGCAGAGCATAGCTTATCTTCGGCGGAGTGTCGCCGCAGCGTGCCTAAAGGTTTTCCCAGTGATTCCATTGGTTGGGTGATAAACCTCTAAGGGGCCATAGTACAGCGAATGGGGTTTTTAACGAATCAAAAGTTAAATTTGCTCAGGCGCTTGTTTTAATTGGGGTGGGTGATAAACCTCTACCCATGTACAGAAGAACGGGCGCTTGAACGAATCAAAAGTTAAATTTGCTCACGCGGTCAGCATAACATGATTTAACATGACGCAATTGGAATGTGCGCGATCGGGGTAAACGTTTCTCATGAGTTTTATGCTATTCAGTTGGATGAGGAGGAGTGAAGTTAACATTATTGAGAATACAGGAACGCGTGTATTTTACTACGGGGGTTAAATTGATAACCTTGATTGTTTATAATTTTTGGCCGTGTGAATATGCTAGCGTAAATTTTATACGTTATTTATTGTGCATTTTTATTACTGTATAGTCAGATTACATAGAGATGTAATTAATATTACAGAGATGAATTTAATTAGAAATTTATATTTCTGATAAGGGAATAATTTTATTCCATAGAGATGTAATTAATATTACGGAGATGAATCTAATTAGTCCTAGATTTAATTTTGTATTGATCATTGAACACCAAGGGTCAGTGATAAAGTAGCCCTAAGTATTACAGACAGGAGGGGTTCCCCGAAAGTTTGAATTGTAGTGACACGTGGCTAGTCATACAGAACATAAGATCTATGTCAGCCCGTCTAGGAGTTATTAACAGACCAATGTTTACTTTGTAAAACGGGATAGATAGATCAGAGGGGAGATTGCATGGGAGGCTGACCCTTTTGGGGCATAAATAATTATGTATTGCTGGTGCGGGAATAGAAAGAGGAGAGGTAGTTATTTTAGGGGAATTAAGTGTTTGAGATGTGTTACTTCTGACATGTTATATTAATATAGCTGTTGTTGTTGTTTGTTCCACAGCGAGTTTTCACGGCGAATTGGGAGGGGGTAACCGGCCTTCCAATTTACAACTGAAAGTTGTTGTCTCAGGAGCCTAGTGCTCAAGCTATCGTCTGAGGTGAAGAGCACTGGTGACGAAGTGGCTACGGGTGCCAAGTACGGCTGTCACAGAAAGAAAAAAAAAGCAGTTCCATTTTCAGTGAAGCAGCATTCAGCGAACGGATTTCTTAAAAATCCTGAGCTCTAAGCTCATCTACACACACCAAAACAAAGGCACATGGCCTGGTGTCGTCGTTTAAAAGTCGGTCATAATAAAACCGACGGCCCTAAACCCAATGAGGGGTAACCAGGCAGGTGAAATTACGTTTTCTTCAGCAGTGTATCCTCTACATACTAAGTCAAGTACCTAGTCATTATTGTCAGAAGTCATCAGCAGCAGTGGTCCGGGCATGAGAGAGGGTCAAAATTCCTTTCCCGACCAAAACCGAGATTAGTGGCTTAACGGAGACACCACCTCAGCAGAATATGGCACTGTCAGAGTAGTCACTGAAGCAGAAACAGAGGGGAGAGTGAGGTGTTAGATGCAGATAGAAAGTGTGTTAGGACAGCCTCTGGGTTAGCAAATGAAAAAGGTCATTTAGTGGATCAGTGCTTGTGAAGCAGTGGTTAACATTGTAGGACACCAGTTAATGAAATTATAGAGTGTAGACACTTACTACGTCTGCAGCCAGACTGTGGTGTTATAGTTAATAATTATATTATGGTAGTAGGGAGGGGAGGCTAAAGCGAAGCCCCCACACATGTGTTGTAGTTAAACCATTAATCATTTTATTGTTCCCCAGCAGGGTGAAAGGAGGAGTGACAGTGGTCGTATATTTTGGTTGCGTTTATCAATTTAATTGGTTTTTCTTGTTTTCAGGTCTGTGCAACAGTGCACGTATTTATTTTTCCTGTGTGATTTGAGTTTTTTTTAGTTGTTTTAATAAAACTATATAAATGTTCACTGGATCAGTCTTTCTAATATATAGCTAACTATACCGTGCATATATAATTGTCTGTATAGTGTGTCTGTGGTCTTAGTACACCCTTATCTCCTTTTGTAAAGGTAGCCAGAGGGGGGTGAGTCTATAGCAATTCTTGAAGTCACGAGTGGCGAGGGAGAGTCAATCTCGGTTCTCATCCCTCGAAGCCAATAGGCCCATCTGTCCACATTCACTATCATTTCTCATCTAAATCTATCTTCTCAGTCTCTCTCATACTAGGGTCTTGTCTATACACTGGACACACTCTAAACTTAAATCCACTTCGTGACATATTCCTCGCATAAAATATGACCATACTGTATTAGATTGCTAGGCAAAACAGGAATGATAATATTCATGTTTCAAATCAGGTGCCTAATTTTTAGATTCCCCCCCCGCCTACCCCCCCCCCACACCTTCCAAGTTAAAAAGGTACGAATAAATGAATTTTTTTTCTTTTTTGATGTCAGATATCAGAGCTGCAAGATAAACTTATTGCTTCAGAAACAGAAATAGCAGAACTAAAAAACAAGCTTGATGATCTGGAGTATGTCTATGAAAAGTCAGAGTACAAGAATGACAGCCTTGAACGCCGTCTGGCCGAAGTCACAGAGAAGCTGCAGTTCTATCAAGAAACTACAGGGAACATGCCAATATCAGGCTTGAAGAATTTGTCTGGCCTGCCTACTGGAAGGGTATGCTTTTTTTTTCATGCCTATACATTGTAGTGTATGTGTGTGTATATATCTTTCATTTCTTTTCTCTGTTGCTGTTAAAGTTCAGAGGGAGCTTGAATGACTTTTGGGATAGTTCAGATGCTGTAGCTCATTGGACGGCAACTAAGGGTAAAGTTACTGGGGGGAGGGGGGTGGGGTGTAAATTTAGAGTTTTCTGGGGGTTGATATCAGTAGTAACAAGTGTCAGTTTAACAATTAGACCATCTGGGAGTTAGATTCTATAGTTTTTCCCCAAGACCGCAAGTTGTGGAGAGAAGTGGTCACCTACACCACCAGGCATAGTACTTGAAGAAGTTTCACCCAGTTTGCCTTGTATATAAATAAAACAACCTAGTTTTTTGTTAGTTCTCTTTTCTCCGCATAATCAGTATAACAAATAGTTCATGTAGGCATGCTTAACCTTTAGCACGTGGCATTCCTTTGGCGAAAATAGTCGCCTGCCGCTGCATTCTTTTTCACAGCGTCCCGTTTTTATAGTGGGTGACTTGTAATGTCTATAGTTTTTGTGTTTCTTAGTCAATTGCTATCATTTTTGGAATTTATATAAATAAATGAATGGTGAATCTGATGATATAAAATTTGTTTGAGTACATGTTAGATGTGATAGGAAGAGAGGAAAAGAAAGATGAAAAAAACGAAAAAAAAAATTAAAATAAAAAATTTTTTTTTTTTAAATTTTAAAATTAAAAATAAAATTTTAAAAAATAACCAACACACAAAGAGTCCATATCCCTTGCATCTCAATGAAAGTCATTTGACCAACAGACCAATACAAATCAAATGACGATCTTTTCGTTACACCCATCATCAGTAGCAAAGCAACAAACACCCTCGTCAGCAGTGACATTCGGCCGTAATTCTAAACCTTTCCGATATTCCTAGTTCTAACCCCTAAAATTATACATACTAGCAATGCCATTCTACTTTCGTTTCCATCTCAGCCATCAAAAATATTCTGAGAACCGATATCAGCGCTTATAAAGACAAAAATCTCATCCCCACCGCATGGCGTCAGAATCCAATAAAATTAGAGCGAAAATGGCCGCGTGTTCGATGCAGATTCATTTCGATTTAAAAAATTTACAAAAAATAAATGCGGATACACCCATCACTTTTTTAAGATCGGAAACGGAAGCTAACTCTCTTGCAAATAACATTACAACTTAACATCCGGGGCTGAAATCACGTGTACACAAGTCCTCATGCTAGAAACGGTGATATCCGTAAGGTGACACATGGCAGCTCCAGCGTGCAGAGCATAGGTTATCTTTGGCGACATGTGTCGCCCGCAGCGTGCTAAAGGTTAACGGCAATGCACCAAGCTTTTAACACAGGCTGTTGGTCAAATGTTTGTTGGTCATACCTAGTTGCAGACTGCTGCTTTAGCTGATCATTAAACAGTTGTCTTCATATTTTGGCTGTTCAGCCCTCTCTTCTTTGGGTTTCCTCATGCCATTTTCCTTAATATCTCTTTAAGTGGTAGCATTTTTTTCAGATGGCCGAGTTAAATAATCCTTTGGTTGTATGTGTATTCCTTACCTGCTTCTAAAAGTGTTAGTGATCTTGCACATTGCCCAGAATCTTAGGTTTGTGGTTTCTGAATCTTTTGCTACAGTATTTTATAAACTGTTCAGCAATTAATGTTTATTTAAAGCTAATATGAGGTTGTACACATGGCTGGCAACCTCATCATGTGTGTTTAAAACAAATGAAGGAAACCAAATTTTGCAACAAATTACACAGACAGAAAATGTGATCAGGTATATTTTCAAAAATTAAAATAAACAAAATTAATTTGCTGTGTTTCTCCTCCATCTTAATTTTTACAAATGTTTTTTCAATCGTGAAGTTGGATGAGATTTTGTCAGAACTCGAGGAACACAAGGAACTGTCGACTAACAGACTGATGGAGCTGGAAAAATTGAATGCAGATTACCAAGAAACTCTCACACAAGTTGAGAAACTGAAAATGGATGTAAGTCATCTCTGTTGTTCAGTGTTAAAATATTTAATAAAGTTCAGAAACTTGTTTATTCTTCAGAACATAACTGGGTTTCAGAAAATTTTTGGTGTTGTAACATCATGTAACACCCGTGTGTTACCGGGGCCTGAAAGGGGAGCAAAGAATAGTAACACTGTTCCCTGCCAAGCAAGTCGTAGAAAGCGACTAAGGAGGGTTGGGCATGGGGCCGGTTACCTCATCCTGTAAAACATTTAAACCACAAAAAACTTCAAAAAACATGGACAAGTCAATTAAAGAAAATAAAACACAGCCATCCAAGACAGGGGAAGGTCCTCTCGCAGGGAGGCGTATGATGCAACACAGAGAAAGCCGAAAGGAGTCTGTGTTGCTGACTAACCTTCTTTCTTCTAGGAGAACTTCCAGATTTGGCACCTAGAATGTTTGGACATTAAACGAACAAGGGAAAGTGGCACAAGTAGCAGCAGAGATGAGGGAATATAAAATCGAGGTTCTGGGAATGTGTGAAACAAAGTGGAAGGGGGTAGACAGGAAGAAACTCATCACAGGTGAATTGGTGCTGTCCTCAGGACATGAAGACGAAACTTCACACCACAGTGAAGGAGTAGCTCTTATGTTATCTAAAGAAGCACAGAAAGCACTCATTGAATGGGAAGCCGTTGGACCCAGAATAATAACAGCTTCTTTTAAAACAGCTAAAAAGAAAATAAATGTAAATGTCATCCAATGTTATGCACCAACTAATGACAAAGAAGAGTCTGTGAAAGAAGCATTTTATACTAGACTACAGGAAATTATGGAAAAAGTAAAAAGAAGAGACATCACAATTTTGATGGGTGACATGAATGCAAAGATAGGTACAGTCAACACCGGCTTTGAAGAAGTCATGGGAAAACATGGGCTAGGAATAATGAATGAAAATGGGGAACTATTCTCAAACTTCTGTGCTTCAAATCAACTGGCTATAGGAGGAAGCATGTTTCCACATAAGAGAATACACAAGGCAACATGGATATCACCAGACCATAGAACAGAAAATCAGATTGATCATATATGCATAAAGAAGAAGTTTAGATCATCATTGCAGGATATAAAGGTATATAGAGGAGCAGATGTGGCATCAGATCACCACCTTCTGATAGCCAAAGTAAAAATGAAACTCAAGAGATGTGCAGCAATGCAAAATTATAGACAACAATTTAATGTAGGACATCTAAGAAATCAAGAGACAAATTTGCGGTCACAATATCCAACAAATTCCAAGTGCTCCATCAGCTGGAAGATGCAGAGAATACAGAAGACTATTGGCAGCAAATAAAAACGGTATGGAATGAGACATGTGAAGAAATACTGGGGAAATACAAGCAAACAAGTTGCCTCATAAAAGACAAGAATGGAAAACTGCTCAGCAATATACAAGAGCAAATGAAGAGGTGGACAGAATATTTTGAGGACCTTCTCAATAGACCAGCTCCACAAAACCCCCCGGACATCCAGCCAGCAGAAGAAGAGCTACAAATTAACGGTGAAAGACCAACGAAGGAAGAAATAAAGAAAGCCATAAAGCTTCTAAGAGATGGACAAGCGTCTGGACCTGATGGCATTCCAGCAGAGGCCATCAAAGCAGATATCGACACGGCTACAGAGATGTTATATAAATTACTTGGTAAAGTCTGGGAAAAGGAAGACATACCAGCAGAATGGAAGGAAGGATATCTGGTTAAGTTGCCTACGAAGGGAAATTTACAAGAGTGCACAAATTATAGAGGAATAATGTTACTTTCAGTGCCAGGAAAAGTATTAAACAGGATTATCCTTGAGAGATTAAAAGAGTCCATAGACAAGAAACTGAGGAAGATCATTAATTTAATAAAGAAAACATGTGAAGACATGACATGCAGAGTTCTTCATGAAGGACAGCTTACAGAACCATTTGGGATAAGAACAGGAGTGCGACAGGGATGCCTCTTGTCTCCATTTCTTTTCTTACTAGCAATAGTCTGGGTTACGAGAACATCGACAACACACAACAGAAATGGAATCCAGTGGACTCTGACTAAGCAGTTGGATGATCTGGATTTTGCTGATGACTTAGCTCTTCTGTCCCATAACCGTAATCAGATGCAGGACAAATTGAAAACACTCGATGAGAGGTCACAGCAATTGGGTCTGAAAATACACAGGGAAAAGACAAAGATAATGAGAATAAATGCAGGTAATGATAACAGGGTTGAACTTGAAGAAGCACCAATACAAGATGTAGAATCGTACACATATCTTGGCAGCAATATAGTGGGAGGGACAGACAGTGATATCAAAATAAGAATACAAAAAGCAAGAGGAGCTTTCATTGCATTGGGAAATACAGTATATGGAGATCAAGAGAAATCGGATCCAACACGAAAATAAGAATCTTCAACTCAAATGTGGTCAGTCCTATTGTATGGCTCAGACATGGAGAACAACAAAGACAACAACCAAAAAGCTACAGACTTTCATAAATGGGTGCTTGCGTAGAATAGAGGGATTAAAATGGTATGACAAGGTTACCAACGTAGAACTGATGACAAGAACTAGACAAGTGCCAGTGGAACAAGAGATGAGAAGAAGACGATGGCGATGGATAGGACACACACTGAGGAAACCTGTTGATAGCAATACAAGGCAGTCCTTGTTCTGGAACCCGCAGGGCAAGAGAGGCAGAGGAAGACCAAGAAGTACATGGAGAAGAGAGTTGGAAACAGAGGTGAAAATGATGAGGAGAACATGGAAAGAACTTGAGATGATGGCACGTGACAGGAGGACTTGGCATGTGTTTGTTGAAGGCCTATGCTCCTTTGGGAGTGGAGGGTTATGAATGGAGAACAACAAAGACAACAACCAAAAAGCTACAGACTTTCATAAATGGGTGCTTGCGTAGAATAGAGGGATTAAAATGGTATGACAAGGTTACCAACGTGGAACTGATGACAAGAACTAGACAAGTGCCAGTGGAACAAGAGATGAGAAGAAGACGATGGCGATGGATAGGACACACACTGAGGAAACCTGTTGATAGCATTACAAGGCAGTCCTTGTTCTGGAACCCCAGGGCAAGAGAAGCAGAGGTAGACCAAGAAGCACATGGAGAAGAGAGCTGGAAACAGAGGTGAAAATGATAAGGAGAACGTGACAAGAGGACTTGGCATGTGTTTGTTGAAGGCCTATGCTCCTTTGGGAGTGGAGGGTTATGAACATCATGTAAAACAATTTGCTATTGAAACCACTGCTGCAGGGGCATGCACTTTCATGCAGACTTCCTGCAAGGGGGCCAGCTGTCGTCATGGCTCCATGCTCCATAAGGAGCAAATAAGGAGATGATGATGTTGACGCTGAAAGTGACGAGGAAATAAAGCTGTGCTTTAATCTGAGGCTTAAAGTTAATTAGAATGTGCCTCTGATCAAGCTGATGTGGCGCCAAAATCTTTGTCTGCAGTATTAAATATGTATCATTCGCCGTTCTTTAGCTTCAGCACTTGCCAGAGAATGTCATCCTGGAAACTACGGAATACAAGTGTCTGCAGTCACAGTTTTCAGTCCTGTATAATGAGAGCATGCAGATCCGTACCCAGCTGGAGGACATCCGGAATCAGATGACTGTCAGCAAAAGCAATCACGGCCGACAGATTGAGCAGATGGAGGCAAGTGAATATTATTTTATGATACAGAACAAAGTAATATCTAGGTACTGACAGACATTTTGCTCCAGTTGCACATGACTGTGTATTTGTAGCAGCAGTAGAATAAATTATTTTTTTCTGAAGGTTGTTTGAACAGTAAAAGTAATACTTTGGTAGTCATGAGAATTTAAGCACACAAGACTTTTGTGCTGCTTCAACCGTACAATTTTCATGTCAGTAGTTATGTCTGAAATTGTGAAATCTAAAGTTATCATGTTTCTAAGGTTACCAGGTATGATGTCATGTCTAAAATGTTATGTCTCTGTCTACAAATGTTACATCATAAGTTGCTACACCTAAACTTGTTGTATCTGAAGCTGTTGTCTCACAAGTTGTCAAGTCTTAAGTTACTGTAACTAAACTTGTCACACCTCTCTCACAAGTTGTTAAGTTTTAAGTTACTGTAACTAAATTGGTCACACCTCTCTCACAAGTTGTCAAGTTTAAGTTACTGTAACTAAACTTGTCACACCTCTCTCACAAGTTGTCAAGTCTTAAGTTACTGTAACTAAACTTGTCACACCTCACCCTGAGACATCTAGAGTTGCCAGATGTCTAAAATGTCACATCTCTTATTGTAATTGCACTATCGACATGTCAGGTTCCCTTGACCTTTATCAGTCATCAGGTTGCCTTGTTTGTTGTCATATGTGAAGTTGCCATGTTTGATTTCAGATAGATGAACTGGAAGGTCAGAAGAGACTTAGAACAGAAATGATTCAAGTTGAAGACAACCTTGCTCAGACCAGAAAGGAGTATGACATGCTGAGGATTGAATTTGAACAAGCCATGGCAGCCAATGATCAAAACTGTAAGTAATATGAAAATAGTGATCAAAACACCCCTGCTTAGTTCTCGGAGACAGAAAGAATAGTACTACTGCTCCCATGAGCATATCATTTGAGGCAACCATTATGAGGTTGTGCATGATGCTGGAAACCTCAGTGTGTGAAAAATATTGCTACAGGAACCACCGCTGTAAGAGCTCAATGGTTTTGACACAGGCTTCATTATCTTTTTGAGTATTGAGTACTCTTCTTCTCAACACATCAGATGGATGTTAACATCCGGGGCTGAAATCACGTGTACACAAGTCCTAATGCTAGAAATGATGATATCCGTAAGGCGACAAAGGTCGCCTCCAGCTGTCAGAACAAAGTTTTTTTTTTGGCGACACGTCGCCCGCAGCGTGCTAAAGGCTAAAAGTTTTTTTAAAAATTAAAAACAAAAACCAACAAACGAAGAGTCCTTTTCCCTTGCATCTCAATGAAAGTCATTTGACCAATACAAATCAAATGACGATCTTTTTGTTACACCCATCATCAGTAGCAAAGCAACAAACGCCCTCGTCAGCAGTGACATTCGGCCGTAACCCTAAACCTTTCCGATAAACCTAATCCTAACCCCTAAAATTATACATACTAGCAATGACATTCTACTTTCGTTTCCATCTCTGCCATCAACCATATTCTGAGAACCGATATTAGCGCTAATAAAGACAAAGATCTCCTTGTCATCGCATCGGAGTCGGAATCCATTAAAATTAGAGCGAAAATGGCCGTGTGTTCGATGCCGATTGATTGCAATTTAAAAAATTCACAGAAAATAAACACGAATACACCCATTACTAAATAAAGATCAGAAACGGAAGCTAACTCTCTCGCAAATAACATTAAAACTTAACATCCGGGGTGAAGTCACGTGTACACAAATCCTATTGCTAAATGACGACGATATCCGAAAGGCGACTTAAGTCGCCTGCAGCTGTCGATATATAGGAATCTGCGGGCGACTTAAGTCGACCGCAGTGTGCTAAAGGTTAATTGTCTTCTTACATTTATCGTTTATTTGTTCATGAGCCCTTCTCTAAATATTTGTTTAAAGTGCTTTATCTAAACGAGAAGTGTAATACTGAGAAAGCAGAAATGTTAATATTTACTATATAAACATATCTTAAGTTTGTTGCAACC
Organism: Oreohelix idahoensis; assembly: GCA_024509875.1. Classification (NCBI taxonomy): domain Eukaryota; kingdom Metazoa; phylum Mollusca; class Gastropoda; order Stylommatophora; family Oreohelicidae; genus Oreohelix; species Oreohelix idahoensis. Next base: position 11,784 of record JAMPIV010011684.1, on the reverse strand, counting down.
ACAATTGTAAATGTTTTTGTTAGAAACTACTTTTTCTTCCCTATACTATCTTGTAGTGGAGCATTGGCATGAGGGCAGATGTGTCCAAGACCTGTCATTGGTTCTAGTTCTCTGGAAGTGCTCCCAATCATTTTGATTTCCATATATTATACTTGCCTGCTGTTGTTTAACTAGGACTGCTGAGCTTCTCGCTCTTTTTGCAGCAAATACCACATTGAAGACTCCTTGGTATTATCTACACTGTAGATCTAGGCTTTTCCTGTGGCTTTTCTGCCATTCTGAAATGTGTTGAGTTGAAGTCATGAGCTCCAGTTTCTCCAGATTGGCTGACATTTAAACGATCATTAATCTGGTTCCAAGCTAGGAGGAAGAAGTGCTTGGCATACTGTGCATTCCCCGCCATCCAAGGAGGCTTTCCAAATTTGCAGAGCTAAAATACAGTGCTCTGGTTCTAGGCTCTCTCAAGGAATTGACATGTCCTACACAGAGTCACTTCTCAGCTCCCCATGCCCATCATGGGCCCATAGAGAGATCCTCCTGCATGCAGCCAACTGGGTAAAGAGCCAGATTTACATCTTGGGCTCAAGTGACCCCTCCAAGCTTAGTGTGCAATGCTGGGTTCTCAACATGTTTCACCACAGTAGGAATCCCTGGAAGTGTGTGGATGATTTCATGAGCCAGTGAGGGTGTAATTAGCCTCACTGACAGGTTCCACATTTGAATACTGTAGCGTTTTGCTTAGCTGGTAGTCTTATAAGAAGGACTCCCGATATGCCTCCATGCACTCTTGTCTCCGATGTTTTGTGGAACTTTCCTGTCTTTAGAAAGATCTGCTTTATGAAAATTATGTCAGATATGAGAATTCTTTATTCAAAATGTTAACATGTAATTGTTGAGTTAGTAAATAAAAAAATAATTTTTTATCAAATTACAACCATCTTGTCTTAATTATTATGTTTTCCAACGACCACTTTGTGTAAATGGTACTAAGCTTAAAATCTCATTCTGTGTTGTCAGAGAATTTATGTTAACTGATGAACTCATTTTTCAGTGACAATCAATCGGGAGATGCGTAATCTTATTCAGAGCTTACAGAATCACAATCAGCAGCTGAAGATGGAGTCTGCAAGGTATAAAAGACGGCTGAGAGAAGCTCAAGTTGAAATTCATAAGGTATGCAGTTATAAATCAAATAGCTCAAGCTAATGCAGCATTTGAGTAAATGTTAAAATATTATGTGCAACATATTTTAACAATGGAAGTGAGAGTTCTGGATGTTAGTCAGATTTTTAACAAACAAATAGTTCATAGATGACCTTGGAGATGTCGCTTAGCCGATGAAAGCACTGAAAGAGGTCGGCAGTCGAAGAGAAATCATTGCAAATGTTAGAAAGAGATAGTCTCCTGTTATGTGGCTTTTTTTTTTTTGAGTGGAAGAGAATACATTATATTGTAACAAAAGTCTAAATCATATTTCATTCTGATACCTGATCATCTTTAAGAGGCTGTAAATGAAACAAAAGATGAAGAAGAGACTGCAGACAAAATAAAGATGAAAGCACCCTTCACTACAACATTAGATGAAAGCACCCTTCACTACAACATTAGATCACAAAGATTAGAAAGTATACTAAAAATGGATAGCAAGAATGAACATCAATTTTTGTACAGTTATGTGTGAAATAAGATGGCTTGGAGCAAGGCTTATATGTTTTGACAAATGATGGTAATTATATGTATTACTTCTTCTTCCTCGTTCGTCCTGAAAAGGACGTTGGTTGCGTTGTCCGTTTACAGCAGAGCTGCGATATTTGTGCCTTTCGGCCGACACATCTGACTTCAGCACAGCATTTTTTGGAACCGGGTTTGCCTTCCCTCTTCGATCCCTACTCTCTCAGCCAGACTGCAGTGATGCAGCCTGTTTCCAGGACCACCACTTGGAGGTGGAGTAAGGTCTTGGTCAGCTCTGGTTCGCTGACGCAAGCAGTCAAGCTATGAGTCACTGACTGCATTCATCTCGTTTGCCGCATCTTCAGTCCCATATGTATTACAAAGCTCTAGTTTAGATTCATAAAATATCTGAATAACTATTTCTTTAGATTATATATATATTTAAACGTTAACATTGTTTCCATCTTTTACTTCAAAGAAAAACGGAAGAAAAGAGAAGAACAGGGGCAGAAGAAGACATTATGTAAAGAATACAAGTGACAATAATGCAGTATGCAAGAAACTGGTCCTCGTGTCATGGAATGATTAACAACCTTATCATATCTTGTTTCTTTTTTATTTCAGTTGAAGCAAGAGATTGCCACAAATAACCTACCATCGTCTTCAGCATCACTGTCTGTAGGAAACTCTTCTGCAGCTTCAAACACTGCATCATCAACAACTGTTTCATCATCATCAGCAGCATCACCAGCAACTGCAGGTTCAACTCCATCAGGGGATAGTAAAGAAAACATTGTACAGGTCAAAGAGGAATCTCTGTCTTCTCCCATTAAAACAGAACCAGGTAAATGTTCGTGTCCTACATAATTCATCTGAGTCATCTTAGCCATCCATGCCATTAAAAGTCTTTTCCACATTCACAGTAGTAAATTCCATTCCTCATTCTTTATGTTATTTCTCCTTTGTTTCTCCTATGTCACTGCCATATCCTGAACAGTTTTTCTGCTTCATAATTTACCTGGTTGATCTGAAAGTTGTGTGTTCATATAACATGTTTAGATAATTAGAAATGTGTGAGAGAGACCGGCAGTTAATTCTATTGTTCAATAATATGTCTTTGAAGCATGCATGAACAGTCTGCACCTGTTCGGGTCATATGTTGCAGCACCTGCATATTAATTCCAGAGTACTGTTGCAGTATACCAAGGAACCCTCTTTTGAAAGATCTCTGAGCGAGTTCCTTTTCATGGGCAAAGCAGATTTTTAACAATAAGTCTTGATCCTAAAACTTCTGCAGAGTCCTTTGGAAAGCATAGATCTTGCACCAAATGCGTCCTCCTCTCCAGTTTCAGTAGACTGAAAATCTTTTGAAAATTTTAGAGTTTCTGGATTCATTATTGCTTGAACGAATGAACAAACTTTATTTTCAAAGTTGAAGTACATGAAGCATCTGGATGGAAAATATGGCAGTTTTAGAGTTTCTGGATTGATTATTGCTTGAAGGACATGAAGCATGTGGGTAGAAAATATGGCAATTTTAGAGTTTCTGGATTCATTATTGCTTGAAATACATGGAGCATGTGGGCAGAAAATATGGCAATTTTAGAGTATCTGGACATGGATAACAGGTAGGATAGCTAACTGAACATTTCGATTAGGTAATTGTTTTCTGTTTTTAATATTGTAGCTGTGCACATGTCATGTGCAAAAGTAGCAGTCATCTACATTTTGTTGTTGTTGTTGAGTTCCCATTTATGAAAACCTGCAACTTTTTTTATTGTTGTTTATGCTGTTCTGCTCGATCCAGACATGACCAGTTGATAACCTCGTTTAAAACTGTAAATAAAAGACTCATTATTGCTTGAAGGTACCTTCAAGCATCTAGGCAGATGTGTTTCTCAGCTAAACAGCATTTCTGGAAGTCAACAAATGCAGAGACTATTTCATTTCAGGTTCAACACCAGGAGGGTTATCAACACACGTAGCTAAAAAGGAGGAATCGGATATACCAACTACACCAGTCAAGAGGGAGGAGGATGAAGATGCGGATTATCGAGATATCAAATATGCCAAGAATGAGAGTGAACTTGTTAAAGATATGAGGAACCAGCTGAAGTAAGTTTTACTTTATTATGTCTTATTCTTCCGTAGGTATTGTTGCAAGAAATCTCATTTAATTATGGGTGTATCTTCCTACATTGTGTCTTATATGGTGGACTAGAAGAGAGAAAGATAGAGCGGGAGATGAGTGCAAGAAATAAAGTTATGAGTTTGAAAATAAAATTCTTTTGTGTTCTGAGATCGTTCAAGTGACAGAAAGTGGAGGAAGCAGCGCAGATAAGTGAAAGGAGAAAAAAGAGGACACCATAATACTGACAGAAGGAGGAGTTAAACAAAGGGAGGAGGCATAAAGAGCAGTATTGAATCAAAGTAATTGAAGTATAAGGATAAGGAGGAAATAAGAAAACAAAAAGGAAAGAGTGATAGAAAAATAAGACGATTAAAAAATGGGTAAAGTGGGAAATGATGATCTTAATAGAAAAAGAAAGTAGAAGAAATGTAAGAGTAAGAATATTAAATGAAAAGAGAAGGAAAGAGACAGACGAAACAGCGTAAAATCCCATACGTGAAAGTGAACACATTACTTCACTTGTGTGTTATAAGTAATGAAAAGTGGACCATTTGGGTGCCACAAAGAATGCTGGGAGTTCCTATATTAGGCTTCAATATCTGGAGAAAGAGATTACTCGTTTTCCTGGAAACGAGTAGGGCAGAATCATACCACGATGCTTGACGGCAACATTGGTTAAAAAGCTGCACAAAAATATATGACGATGAAGATGCCTGTAATTCTTGTTTTTGTTAAAAATAATGTAGTTAAAGAGCCTTACTACAAGAATTATTTGGAGACGATGTATTAAAAATGTTTCACTGAAAAAATAAGAAAGTATGCACGTCACGGACTGACAAATAAAACTACTGCTGCCTCCAGAATGATGCAAGTGGTGACAAATATGAGGTTGTGCATGGATCTGGCAACCTCATGTAAAACAGATTGCTACAGAAACCACCACTGTAGTAGTAGTAGATGAATGCTTATGTTCTTCTTCCTCGTTTGCCTTCAGACTTCCACATTCCCCTTCAGACTTCCACATTTGCCTTCAGACTTCCACATTCCCCTTCAGACTTCCATTAATGACACTAATAAAGGCAGTAGTCAGTTCAGTTGGTTCAGGTTTTCTGCAAAAGGGTCAGCTGCATTGGTGGCTCCATGCTCCACAGGGTGCGAAAAGGGAAGCAAATGACTGAAGCAAGTTACTGGCTGAAATAGCGATTCCTAATGATGGGACAAACATGAGATGCCCCATATAGTTCCCAGGGGCCTCTGAGGAGGCAAAGAATAGGACTACTGCAGTCCATGCTCCATTAGGAGAAAAAGGGAGATGATGATGATGAAAAACGTGATGTTTGCTGTGCATCATCAGAATTGTCTTGAAAATTGAAATATTGTCGTAGCATATTTTCCTTTTTAAACACTCTGTATGACGTCATCGGCGGTTTGTGTAATAGCCTTGATGCAGTTCGCCGGGGGTTTCTTGTTTTTGCTAATACTAACTGCTGTTGCTGGGAGACGCGCTTAGTATCAACTGAACGTAGGAAAATGACACATTCCCATGGATTGATGGTTTTGGTCACTATAGAACAAAATCTTTAGTCCAGAGGCTTCTCCATGAGAGGACGTTTAGAAGAGAAGCTCTTACATCGCAGATCCAGGCAACATGACATATTTATAATCAATCACTTTGACAAGCAACGGTTTGAAATCTGTCAGTAAGTATGGAAGGCTACCTTCCAGCCTATTATATTTTGGGCGTCGTATTCTAGTCATTTATCACTTAGTAGAAATTAACAGATGCGTCTTGGACTTGGTTAGATTTTCAATTCATGATAAGGACTAGTTGGGTCCGAAATGAAGAAGAAAACAATAGACAATTATTCGACTTGCAGACTTAGGCTGAAGAGTTGAGAATCAGGTTCCCACGTTGAGATTTTACGAGTTGAAAAGTTAAGAGAGGTTAACACGACAATACAAAGACTAAAGGGCGAGCATAACTTTGATTGGTAAGATCACCACGATATGGCAGAAATAAATGAAACTCACCATCACTCACCATACGATGTGTTTATATAAGAGAAGAATTGATATCCGAAATGAAGAAGAAAACAATAGACAATTATTCGACTGGCAGACTTAGGCTGAAGAGTTGAGAATCGGGTTACCGCGTTGAGATTTTACGAGTTGAAAAGTTAAGAGAGGTTAACACGACAATACAAAGACTAAAGGGCGAGCATAACTTTGATTGGTAAGATCACCACGATATGGCAGAAATAAATGAAACTCACCATCACTCACCATATGATGTGTTTATATAAGAGAAGAATTGATATGCTAATAAAAGAAGGAAAAGCAACTAAGAAAAGCCATACTCACCAGAAAATAAAAGTCACGAACACTCAGGCATGCGTTGAAGAACAAACTTCATTTTCTTTGTTCAATATTTGAGGTTGACTTTTTGATCACCAGTTTTGCTTTTCGATCTACATCATTATATGTAGACTGTGTTTCATCTGATGTGTTAATGCTACGCTACATGAAATAACTACATTATTGCCCATAAGAAGTTACGAAAGATGCTAAGAAGGTTTCATGTTCTGCTAGCTAATTAATTATTCTGAAAAACTACACACAACACTACATTAGAAGTACTTGGTTAAACGACACACCACTATGGACGATGTTCCCCGAACACAGCGAGAAGCGTGATTCGGTAACGAAGGCGCAGCGGCCTTGGCATCTGTGAAAACACACATACCCATGTAGGTGTTAACACAGCGACTGCCACAACATCAGCAACTGCAAACTAGGGCCTTTTTTAAATTATACATTTATTGACAACCTTTTTGTCACAGCTATCTTTATCAGATTTGTTGTGCAATGATTTATTAATAAGATACTTTGACTGTCACACACGCCTGGTAAATCTTTCGAGATCTGCTCTTGAAAATCTCTCTTTCTTAATGTCATTATAAAAATGATAATTTATATGTGAATTCTGAAAGGAAAGACTTTCATGAAATCAGTTTATTTTAATTGTTTATTTATTTTTAATAAGATATATAATGTTTTTTTGCTTGTTATTTTTTTTTATGTTAGGAAGTCTCAGGACAATGTACGAGAGCTGAAACTTTTGTTAGACACTTACAAAACGGCACAAAAAGAACAGCGAGACAAAATTCAGGTATGTTTTGCAGCATTGAGGTGTTCACCCTGCTTATAACATTTCAATGTCACTGTTTGTATGTTATATTACTTGTATTATTACACATTGTATTTTGTATTACTTGTATTATTTCACATTGTATTACTTGTATTATTTCACATTGTATATTTGTATTACTTGTATTATTTCACATTGTATTTTGTGTTACTTGTATTATTTCACATTGTATTTTGTATTACTTGTATTATTTCACATTATATTTTGTGTTACTTGTATTATTTCATATTGTATTATTTCACATTGTATTTTGTATTACTTGTATTATTTCACATTATATTTTGTATTACTTGTATTATTTCACATTGTATCTCATATTACTTGTATTATTTCACATTGTAATTCATTTTACTTGTATTACTTCACACTGCTTATACTGTTTCATTTTGCTTTTTACCATATTGACATTATTCTGTTTTTTTTTTAGCTTGTTATTATTTCCTACATACATTTTATAAAAGGTATTTCATAGATTTAATTACTTACTTTTGCCTTCCACTATTGCTGTGAAGCGTAGTGTGGAGCTTAAGATTGCGTTCCAGAGTCAAGTGTCATTGCCTTGGCTGCTGTGAGTGTGTGTTGCTGTAGGATGTCTATCCATCTGCCTCTTGGTCTTTCTTATGCTCTGAACCCAGATCGTCTAGTGTTGTAGGCGAGTAGTGGTAATTTATGGGGCTCCATTCTCTAAATTGACATTTAAAATATCAGACCTATCACATTTTTCTTGTGTCCTGTTTATTTGAGCGTCCGAATGACAGGTCATGTAAGTAGTCTCACATCCATTTCCCTGTTTGCTTCTTAAGGAGCATAGCCAGTGCCACAGGATCTGCCGCAGGATCTCTCTCAAGAAGCCTGCTCCAAAGCATTCATATGAGTCTGCAGCTGTTGGTTTTGTGGCAGTTTGTTTTAAGTGATGAGGTTGCCAGTCACAAGCACAGCCTCAAATTAGTCGCCTCATTACGACATGCCAGAGGGAGCAGTCGTTCTGTTCTGTCTTTGTCTCTCCCAGCAACTACATGGGGTGAGTCTTACATTATTACATGGGCATTTAAAAGCTTTTTTCATGTTGCAAAAAAAAAAAAAATGGAATTGAAATGATGCATTATCTAGTTATGAAATAAGAAGACTAAAAGATAGTTTTCACCACGCTGATTATTGGTCATTATTCATTATCTTGAATGAGGACTGGGCAGCTCATGTGTTTCAGAAGGAAAATAGTTGTATTTGAAATGTTACAAAATAACAGTAAATTTATGGGTTCCATTTTCTGTTACTATTGCAAATCAGCATTTAGATGTATACCAGATTGAAATGCATGGGAGGCATACCTGGAGTCATCCTTATATGACCACCAGCTATGCACAGTGCTACAATATATGTACGTGGAAGTGTGCCTATGTCTGTGAGGCTAATTACATCCTCATTGACTCTTGAAATCATCCACACACTTCCAGGGATTCCCCCTGTGGTGAAACTTGTTGAGAACCCAGCATTACACATTAAGCTTGGAGAAGTCACTTGAGCCCCAGGAGTAATTATTTGGCTTTGACAAGATTGACTGCTTACAGAAAGATCTCACTATGGACCCAGTGATAGGCAGGGGAAGCTGAGAAGTGGCTCTGTGCAGGACGTGACAATTCCTTGGGAGAGCCCAGAACCAGAGTACAGTATTTTAGCTCTGCATTGTTGGAGAGTCCGCTTGGATGGCGGGGAATGCTTCTTACTCCTAGCTTTGGACCAGATGTGACGATCCTTTAAATGCAAGCCAAGGTGGAGAAAGTGGAGCTCATGACTTCAACTCAACACGTTTTGGAATGGCAGAAAAGCCACAGAAAAATCCTAGATCTACAAGTAGACAATACCAAGGAGTCTTCAACTTGGTATTGGCTGTTAAAGAGCGAGAAGCTCAGCAGCTCTAGTTAAACAACAACAACAAATACCAGATTTAAAGACTGAAATGGGTGCTTGTGTAGAATGGAAGGATTGAAATGGCATAGCAAGATTACTAATGTGGAACTGATGACATGAAGCAGACAAGTGCCAGTGGAACAAGAGATGAGAAGAAGATGCTGGCCATGGAAAGGACAGACATTGAGAAAATCTGTTGATAGCATTACAAGGCTGTCCTTATTCTGGAACCCCCAGAGTAAGAGAAGCAGAGGTAGACCAACAAACACACGGAGAATAGAACTGGAGGCAGAAATGAAAATGATGAAGACATGGAAAGAACTTGAGCTCATGTGACAGGGTGAAGAAAAGAGGTGCAGTACTTTTTGTTAGTTATCTTCTGTTGTGTAACAGGCTACCGCCAGAGATGGTGGTTACAGAAGTGTCTTGTAAAACCCAGGTTGACTTTGGGTGACTCGTATATGTTGGTGTGGTGGCTGTGTGATTGTAGAAAATTAAGTATCCTATTTTTCTAATAACTTGGCGTCAAACAAAAACTTCCAGTTGGAGTTCAAGGAATAAGTCCAATCGCATCTTAGTATAATTCCTTTATTTAGTTGTTGTATTTTCTGACAACTATGCTGGTTCATAGATTACATATCACCAGACATGTACAAAACCAGCAATACAAAAATCAAGAAGAATGGTGTCATGCGAGATGGTGGAACTGCTACTGCTAGCCTCGTGGTAAATAAAATAAAAGGCTTCTGCTTACTATAGCCGTGAATATTGCATGTCATGTGTTCTGTGGATTCCTAATGAAATAAATATGTTAGATCGAGACTTTTAAAAACGATACCTACGGTAGTATCTGCTCTAAGAGCAGAGGGACTACTGAAGAAATTGTAGCAGGGTGCAGCACTGGTTTGCTGAACTCCCTGGTTGGTAGGGGATTTCTAGAAGAATATGAAATACACAGTTCTTGTTCCAACACGTAGGAACCTTAGGCTTGTGTTACCACCCGAGGGGAATGCGCCACAGTTGCTCCACGCCTAAGGTGGATAACGCCTAATATGCAATGGTTCTCTCACTGACTCTCTGACTGGACTCGCGATGTCCCGTCTCTATATCCCGTCATCCGGTGATCAGCTGACCAGATGTTATTTCATATTCGAGGTTATACCGGAAACTATCTATTCTAAAAGGCTTCCATTCTAACACGTATCGATTCCACACAAGGTTTGATGACATCATTTCATGTACACCATGATTGAATGACGTCATAGGTTTGTGACGTGTTTATTTTACTAACTAGTCGTGCTCAAATACTTAGTGTTTAAATCTTGCTTAAGTACTCTTACCCTAACTCTAATAAGTGGCAGCACCCTAGTGCTAAAACAACGTGGTAGGCCATACGGTCACACTCAAGGCACATGACATTTGTGAGAACTTGGTGTTTGTTGATAGCCGCCTATGCCCCATGGGGAGCTGAAGGGCAAAGAAGAAGAAAGTCTTGAGTGCAAATCTTAGTCATAGTATTATGGAAAATATTTTCAGCACTCGATTTAAAAAAACAAACAGAAGGCTTTTTGCTATCCATTGGTGATAGCCGTGTTTAGTTGCCAAGATCTAATGCTTAGTCATGGTAGATTAAAGACAAGATAGGTGTGATGTACTTCACTTACTGCTGATTTAGCATTTTTGGTGTCTTGATCACCTTTCCCATTTCATATATGTATATATATATTCCCAGTGTCTATAAAATGCTTACATAAAAGATTTCTTGTTTGCCTCAATATATTACCCAACAAATAATGATTTATTGTGCTTTTGCAGTTGATGGCAGCTGAGAAGAAAGCCCGCCAGGAGGCTGAAGAGCTTAAGGCTCACATCAAACGCATGCAGGAGGTAGAGCGGAGAGATAGAAGGAAACTGGCAGATGAGGATGCCATGAGAAAGATAAAAAAGATGGAGGAAACAATAATGGAACTTCAGAAAAATTTGGCCAACCAAAAACAGGTTGGATGTCTTATGTATTATCCTGAATTTTGTTTTGTTTGAGATTTAATCCTCTGTTATAGTTTATTCAGATGAGACTTTCTTAATCAAGGCCACATATATTATTCTTTACTGCTATTTAGCATGCAGTATACTTTATGTTAAAAGTTAAGTGTACATAAGTCTTTATTTTAGTTTGTTGAGATAAGATTTTTCATAGCTAAGGTGACTAATGCTATTCTGTAATGGCACCAACATACATCATATTTTAAATTAACAGTTATTTATATAAGGCTTATTGTATTTTGATATGGTCAGACTTTTCTTAGTCAAACTGCCAATGCCTGTCATCTCCCAGAGAGAAGAAGGACTTCTAAATGACCATGGACAACTGATTTCGTTGTAAGGTGAATGCTTTTATCTATAGAGAGATGGAAATCATAATCTGTAGCGGAAAAATTGATTGAAACAATTTTTCAAAACAAATATATTTAGGAGCATGGAATAAACAAAAAACATTAACATGTTTGATCAATGTAAGAACTAGAAGAACCAGCAATGCAATCATCAGCAGAGGGCTTGAACATACGCAGAATTAAAAAAAAGCACGGGGGGGGTGGGGGTGGGGGTGGGGAGGGTGGGGGGGGGGGGGTGGGGGGGGGGAGGGGGATGGAAAACACACCCCCACACCCCAACCACAACTTATGTCTGGGTCGTGTCTGTGGGCGCTCCTGGACACCTCCCTCCCGCCTACAACCATCTCGAAAACCCACGAACAATACGGTGGGGTATCAACAAGTGTGGCAACATCTATTATTTGCCCATGATGCGGCACAACCACACTTACCACAACCTCTCTGAGTTCCGGGCTTTCACGCAACGCGCAAGT
>JAMPIV010011683.1:0-75402 GCA_024509875.1 Oreohelix idahoensis | reverse complement strand
ACTCCGCATTCGCAACCTTTCGTTAAGCACCGAATCCTCGAACAGAAACCAAGTCACAAATATAGAACAAACTCAAGAGATGGCCAGAAAAGAATGAACCCTGTTTTATTAAAGAAACAGATTTGTGTAAGGACAGTAAAAAGGTTAACCAACTGCCAGAGCAAAACTTTAGCCAGAAACATTTATCCATTAGTAAAGGCTAGTGTCCAGGAACATCCATTAAAGACAGGGTTGTTCAAAAGACAGACATAAAGAATCCACGAGGCAGTCAATGGACAGGCATCACACAACATCGCCGACAAGAAAGAAGTTCAAAAGTTCACCATCTGTAGGGATAGTTATGGCCTCCGTGTGTTGGGGTGAGAAGGGTGTGATTTTTCTCGACTTCTTGGAACAGGGAAACACGGTGAATGCAGACGGTTACATTGATTTGAAGAAGCTTAGAGGTCGTCTTCTACGACTTTACCCATTAAAAGGTCAGAGAACCGCACTACTGTTGCACGATAATGCCACACACCGCTAAACGCACCATTGATGCGATTGCAGAATTAGGCTGGACATTATTACCACATCCCCCTTACAGTCCCGATCTTGCACCTTTTGACTTCCATCTGTTTGGACCACTGAAAGAAGATCTTCGCGGACATCACTTTGAGGACACCGAGACCCTTAAACGCGCCGTACGCCAGTGGTTTAGGAAAAAGGACACAAATTGTTACCGTTCGGGGATACATGCCCTTGTGAGAAGATGGACAAAAACTGTAACAAATAACGGAGACTACATTGAGAAATAAATTTTTGAAGTTCAGACTGGGGCTACATTTCAATGTGAATTTTATCTGTTTTTTGCCTATTTGAATGAAATTAAGAATTTATGAGGCATTACTTTTTGACCGTCCCTCGTATATATATATATATATATATATATAATATTATATATATATATATATATATATTTATATATATATATATATAATATATATATATATATATATATATATGTGTGTGTGTGTGTATGGGTGAGTGTGTGTGTGAGAAAGTGTGTGTGCGTAAATGCAAAACCAAATGCAGAGTTGGGGTGAGTTTTAAAGTTCGGTTAAGTGAAAGTAACTGTACGTATAATTACTACATCAGTTCACACACAAACAAACACACTCACATACATATATATTTTATGATGATATGTAACTCTATACAGGGCGATACAGTAGGAGGCAATCTGATCATCAGAAGTAGTCCCCTAGTCGATCAAATGTTTTGGCCCATTAATCTCCTTAAATATTCTGCGAGGCACTCTTCGTTCAACCGTTTTGTGAAATTTTACTTGTCTGGCGAAAGCTTTGTAAAATTCTCTTTTTAACAAAATCAACAACTTCCATTTCGTGTATTTTGGTTGCATTGTTATATATCTCTTCTATATGTCTCTTCTTTGTTATGATTGGTGTTCGTCTACTCAGGTTAGGCATCTCTCATCAATATATATAACATCCTTGCATTTTCTCTAACGTTAAAGGATGCAACTTTGGTTGAAATTTAGACATTAATTGTATTGTTTCCCTTATATGTACTCTCTATCGAAAATAGTAACACTCGACAAAAAAATTGCGCAAATGACGATGTGCATACAACTATTTATAGAACTGTGGTGATGCACATTTTTTTTTTTTTTAACAACACGTTTAAGTAAGTAAAAATGCCGTTAGGTATTGGTGCTTTTGAATTTAATTCATGTCTTATGACCGGCTTTTACAATAGTCATTAAATATGGCTCCATAATTTCGCTTGTTGATATCACACGCGCTTATAAAGTTAGTATTGGAGTGCACAGATTATCATCAATAGTTAATCTTAATTTGTATGGTGCCTCTTTTTAGTGTTGATTTTTAATCACGTGCTTGGTGGACTTAAAGGATAATTCGGTCTCTATGTACAAAAAAAAACTTAACCAATTGTCTATGCTCTGCTGCAAACACAATATTTTTATGTTTAAATTTTTCAATCTTTAATATTATTATAACTTGTACAGTCACAATAAACAGCTATTATATGGACTCCCGAAGGAAATGGAAACAGAGAGGCGACCCAAAAAAAAAATCTCGGCGGAGAAACTATTGAGGCCGAGAAGCAAAGAATGAACCAGAGCTGGGGCACTGTACGGTTGATGGCTGCCGACTGAAAAAGTTGTAGCAGTTTGTTGCTGCCCTACAAGACGCTACCAGGCGTGATGGCCACTGACTGTTGTGGCAGTCGGTGGGTAAGGATCAAAGAAGAAAAGATAACTTGTACAGGTATTATTAATAATATGCGTTTACCTTGAATTTCTTTGAACATTACAGAGATTCCTGGAAGTGACTCCTCAAGCTTTCCTTTAGATAAACTGTAGCCACTGCCGAAATGGACATAGTGGAGAGCTGTATTTGATGGATTATAATTAGTGACACGGAACGATGTACTTAAAAAATAATTTGTGGAACGATACTTTCGGCTATGGCTATTCGCAATCTCTCTGACAAGAATAATATGTCAAGAAGTACGATACGTTAAGGTCTTTGATATCGGATTCGACTACCACAATAACGAAGTAAATGTAAGCTCCTGGAGTTTAGATTTCAGTAGGAAAGCACCCAAATCTACGCGTAATCGAAGCCAAACCAAAGAATGTATCTGTTCATTTTAAAACTGCACTAGAAGTCATGGACATAAAAATGAAGTTTGTTCAACGTTTGTTTTCTGAGAGATACACTGGAGGTCAGAGAGAAGGCAACCATATCGCTGTTTGAGCTGCACTTTTTACAGACCAAATTATATTCGTTTATTACAACTCACAGAGACATAGTTCCTTACAAGAACGATTCTGCTCATTTTAATATTCGTCTTCAACGAGAAACAGGTAGCGCTGCAAGACGATTTAAATGGTATGATACATATACTGAAAGCTCAGAATTAGCTCGTCCTGTGGTAGTGAATCACTGGATGTCTGGTAAACCTGATGGTGGGTTCAAATTTGACTGTGCGGTGTGGCAGTTTACAGATATCAGGAAAGATGACAATAATGACAGCGACAAGGCCCGGGCCTTCTCTCATTACAAAGATCGTTTTGATGAAGGATGGGTGGATGTTCCATGTGATCATCAGGTTGAGGGATTAAGTTTGTGTGAGATAGTTCTATTTCGAACGCTTGATGACGACAATATTATTAGTATAAAACCAGCAAACACGAAAAGTTACAATGAAGCTTTGAAAAAAGGAGATTTTATAGAATTTGATGGCAATATTGTATCTGCCTCTGCCTATGTTGAGAGCACTCATTTTTTGAATTTTCTAAAATCAACAAAAATTGAGTTTCCTGTCTTTGACTGTGGTGAGGATGGAGATCAACCCCGATACATTTCCTATTCCTTCGTCTGCGACAACATCGACGACTGTACCAACAAACGAGATGAAATGTCGTGTTTGGAGACTCTAGGGAACAATGTACTTGATGGCGAGTGCACAGGTGGACATTGTAGTGATGGTTCCTGTTTGAATTTACAGTGGCTTAACGATGGTGAAATAGATTGCACAATTTCGCCAGGTGTCAATGATGAAAATGTTGTTCATAACAAGTATTTAGAGAGAAACGAAACTTGCGCCTTTATCTGTAATAGTGGCCAAAAGTGTGTCCATTTTGTTCAGCTTAATGATGGTCATAAAGACTGCGATGGATCAGAGGGTCCATTGGATGAGACCATTGGAAAACTGGAACCAGCGAACACTTGCTACAATTCAAAGGGAGGTCTAATCTGGGCTCCCAAGTGTGTCTATATCAAAGAAAGGTACGGGGCTGTTCTAGGTTGTAGAGATATGTCCCATCTTCAGAACTGTCTGGACTACCAGTGCGTAGAGGGATATGTTAAATGTTATAAATCTTACTGTATTCCTCAACATTATGTCCTTGACGGACAAGCAGATTGTCCTACAGGAGAGGAGGAAGTAGATTTTAATATTGGATCATGTTCTGGAAATTTCGCTTGCTGGGATAGTAAAGTTTGCCTACATCCTGACCTAGTGTGTAACGGTTATAATGACTGTCCACATGAAGATGACGAACTGAACTGTGGCCGGTGGTGTCCTGACGGTTTACGCTGTGTCTCAGGGACAGCTACAGTGAGTGATTATAACATTTCTAAACCTTCAATATTTAGTGATGACTTGGGCATGAGAATTAAGTATGTAGACTTATCCGGACTGAATTTATCTGGAAAATTCGCACTTAATGATTTTGTTTTTTTTTTACTAGATGTATTCTTGATTAATTTATCTAAATGTAACATTCACCACGTATTTTATAAACACTTATTTTTTGTAAAAACGGCGCACACGCTAGATCTTAGTCACAATCTGCTACAGAACTTCACGGAGATGCATTATCCAATAACAAATATTCGCCACTTAAATTTGTCATATAACACAAATCTGGTTTTAGTGAAGAATTTGCACTTCTCAAAACTTGAAGTACTCGATCTTTCCCATACAGGTCTGACGTTTCTTTATAGCTCATTGTTTCGATTGCTGCCAAACTTAAGGCATTTATATTTAAGCTTCACCTTTGTCTCTGATGTCTATAAAAAGATTCAACCCCCCCACTTCACTCTACAGACTTTAGATTTACGTGGAATACCCATTGAGAATTTCTATGAAGATTTGTTTGGCGGTCTTACTATCGATCAACATCTGTACACGGACAAATTTGAAATTTGCTGTCCTCAAATACGAAGTACAAAAATCCCATACCACACATGTCACGCCCCGGAAGACGCCATTTCGACATGTTTTGATCTTGTACGAGTTGATGTTCAACGTGTCCTTCTCTGGGTGGTCGCAGTTCTTGCTGTTCTGGGGAACATAACGGTTATTGCGTATCGGATAATTTGGGATAGGTCAGTTCTCAAAACAGGATATGGTCTGTTTGTGACAAACCTGGGTATATCTGATCTAATTATGGGAGTCTATTTGTTCATCATTGCTGGAGCTGATTATTACTACCGCGACAATTACGTTCTTTATCACAAAAACTGGAGAGAAAGCGTTGTCTGCAAAATTGCTGGCTTTCTGGCTACTCTGTCAGGCCAAACATCAAAACTTTTTATTCTTCTCATTACTCTCGACAGATTTTTGGTCATCAAGTTTCCATTTGGTGAAATAAAGTTTTCAAATTTGAGCACACGAATCGCCATTCTTTTATCTTGGTGTACAGGTTTTATACTTTCACTAATTCCGACTGTGTTCATGTTTGACATATATTCTTCTAATGCCATGTGTCTTGGCTTACCTTTGACAAATCAACGACTCAAGGGCTGGGAGTACTCATTTGGCGTGTTCATCGTGCTTAATTTTCTTATGTGCCTCATCATTGCTTATGGTCAAATAGCGATCTTTCGTGCTATGTCAGATAACAGAATTACAAAGACAGCTTCAAACATGTCTCCCTCGCGAAGGATAGAGGATATAATAGTGGCCAAACGGCTGTTTCTTGTAGTCGTGTCTGATTTCCTGTGTTGGTTTCCTGTAGGGGTCATGGGGTTATTGTCATTTTGCGGCTACGAGATCAATAAAGATGTTTACGCTTGGACAGCGGTGCTTGTAATTCCTATAAACTCTGCTGTTAATCCTTTTCTCTACACGACGTCAGCTCTAATAGCGAGATGGGAAAAGTTCAAGAATGGGCAAGGAAAGTCCCGTTAAAAATGTGCACAGTTTAGTGTTAAATTCATCAGGTGCTACCTGTGTAATGTGAAATATTTAGTGTTAGTACTGTCACAGGAAATTGTCATGTCAGCCCCAGTCTTAATCATATTTAGATAGTAGAAAGACATATGTTATCTAACTTGAAGGGACGACAACTGGATGCCTGTACGCTGTAAATAGAAATGAAAACATCTATCAATTATTGGCTGCCGTGAGACACAAGTGAACACTATTCCACAAAGATAACAAATCAAGGGGCATTCCGAAGACTTGCACAAAGTCAGCCGAAACGATGCTGTCAATCTAGGTCAGTGTTTCTCAAGCATGGTGCCGCGACATACTTCTGTGATGCGGCACCTATCAAAGTGTGTCACAAAAATGTTGTAAATTTACTACATGAAGTATATTTTTAGTGATCATGTAATACAAAACTGATCTTACAGCTTCAATTAATTCAATAATAATTGGAGCTATTAACTGCATTGATTAAAAATAGATTGTAACGGTCAGTTTGCTGAGTCTATGGATGTAAAAGTGCCTGATTAGAAGCTGGAAACATTATTATTAATTTCCTAGTCTAGGGGCATTAATCAAAGTTTTGTTGGGATGATTGTTGACAGGGTAATGATCTCACTTGTCTGTTATGTCTGTGGTTGATTTGAAAACCTCTGTCAGTTTTGCCTGATATGGTTTCGAACCGTCTACTTTGAGCTGTGCTCAAAAGGTCTTGCGTCTCGGTGCGCATGCGTGGCTTGTGGCGCGATTTGGAAGAGGCCATGACTGTCAAAGTATCGGGCTGTGAATAAGAGAGTCAAGATGTCTCTTGATAAGTCCTCTGTGGTTCGACAAGATATCGTATATTATTTAATGGTTATTCTCAGCGCCTTGGAGGTGATGTGAGTGTGGTTATATTTATTCTGAAGGGACAGAAGGTAATTGACTTTTGAACTGTTTCCCTTATTGATAGAATCTTCATGACTCGTATTATCGATAGCCTATGATTTTCCCTGAGCGGGAAAACAAACCCCCTACGTATCCTGGAAAGGAAGCTTACTATGTATTCTGATATTATGCACTAGGCTGGTGCATGCCCGAAGTACTTATACATATTGTTCTGTATCCCGCATGCCGGCGATACTAAATATACAAGGTGGGATTCCCCTTGTTTGATGAAGAATCACCCGGAGGCCATTTTGAAATGTAAGTCCTCCATTTTGCACGGCCGGTTGAAGACATCTAATATCTGACTTACTAATGTCAGAGTAGAGTTTGTTTAAACTCACATATAGGATATATCTTCCCTGAAGCTGATGATTGAGAACATTGTACGAGATCAGCTTTACTAGATACATGCATAGCTGGATGATGAACGTTATTAATATACCATGACCATGACCTGTTCAATGACTGTTGATATTAATGTCGGCATACCTGCCGCTTGTGGTGTAATAAAGTCCTGTAAACGTCAGAGCTGTTCCAGAACTCTATGAATTCATACCTGTGTAATTATAGAGTGTGATGTCCTGTTCCTGCCTACTTCCTACTTCCACGAACATTAAACACGCATTCGCAAAACAAAACATTGAGATTCACTCAAGACAACACATTAAGACAAGCTACACGAATGCCAGCAATGTTGCGTCCAAACAAGGACTGTACCGCTCATGTCAGCCTGTATTGAGCTGATTCATATTTATACTGCTACTGGTCATTCGTGTACATTCCACTTAATATTTACAGTGGCCAAGCTGTACCTATGCTATTTATGTCACGGGCACCCGCCACGCTTCAACGCATACAGTGACATTCAAAGTGTTTACATTGTCGAGCCTTACACACTTAAGAGACGGCTCGTACACTACTACTGGCCTTCAATAGTACTCCCAAGATTCAACATTAACATTTATCCAGGCCAAAAACACCTTTAACATAGATATACTTCAAAATTATGTTAAACAATTAAAAGAAAATCGAATTAATAGTTTTATTTATACTAAAGTACCCACATATTAGTGTATTTAATGTAATATATATCACTGCAATTTTTTATTCAGGCGCAGGGTCAGATAAGTGTGCCACACATTTTTAGAACACTGAAAAGTGTGCCGCGAACACAAAAAGGTAGAGAAACACTGATCTAGATCGTCAAAGAGTTTTGTCAAAGTTCACTGCATTCCATTTATTTATGTCGATGTTATTGTTGTACTAGTAAAATCTACAACCAGTAAGAAGATACATCATGGGACAAAACTACTTGGGTGACTCCATATTTTATCTCTCGTGGTTCTACAATCTGTTGAACCTGAATAATTCTGCAATTCTATTCTTGTCTTCATTTGTTTTTTATTTTCTCACAAAGATAATAATCTTCACGTAACCTGCATGAAGACAGATTAGGTTTTACAATTATTTTCTGTCCAAATGTTGAACGCTTTTTCATCATTTACAATTCCAATATAAAGTGGTGAGTTTATTTCCAAGCGTTGTTAATTAGTATTCGTTATGTTGCTAGCTTGTCTGTGCAGAATCTGTTTTGTAGAATGCCTGCTTCATCTTCTCTCATTTTTCTGTCTATGGTCTCTTAAAATGTGAAGAACGAGTCTGTAAAATATTGTTCTGGCACTGATAATAATATTTTTCCTCTGTTTGGGCACTCATGCAAGTATCCCATCCTTGGCACCTTTATCAGATACAAGTCCTTCAATTCTGCCAGTATTTCTTCTCTCCCACAATTACCTTGTGATTTACATGTAGAAGCATGCGGTGAAGTCCGACTTGGGAACCAGAGAAAGAGGACACCTTGGTGGACAGAGGAAGTCAAAGAGAAAATAAGAGAGAAGAAAATGGCATGGAAACAATACTTAGGGGCTAAAAACACAACAGGACAAATGGAAAAATATAGAGAATATGTGACACTCAGAACAGAAGCAAAGAACAAAGTGCTAGCAGCAAAACAGAAGTCCTGGGAAGAATTTGGAGAAAAGCTAGAAAATGATGCACAAGAAAACCAGAAATTGTTCTATAAGACCCTAAAGAACATGAGGAAGGAAAAAACAATGCCCTCTCAAATTTATAAAGGACAAGCAAGGCAAATTGCTTACTGCCCCGAAGGAAGTAATGGAAAGATGGAAAGAATATTTCTCAGAACTCCTGGATGGTGAGCATGGTGAAGCAACAGAAATGATAACCACTAGCACAGAAGAGAAAACCAATGATGGTGAAGATGACATAAAGATGGAAGAACTAATTTTCAAAAAGGGTGACAATCCACAATGTGGAAACCATAGAGGCATATCCCTTCTCAGTGTCCCTGGTAAAATCTACTCTAGAATCCTAGAGCAGAGACTCCGACGCCTAGCTGAGCCACAATTGGATGAGGTCCAGTGCGGATTCCGAGCAAACCGAAGTACTCAAGACCTAATCTTCACACTCAGACAGCTGAGTGAAAAGGCCCTTGAGTATAAGAGTGAGATCCATCTTTGTTTCATAGATCTGGAAAAGGCATTTGACAGGGTCCCCTGGAGCAAACTTTGGGACTGTTTGGCAAGGAAGAATATTCCAGCACCTCTGATTCATGCTATACAGAGCTTCTACAAGTCTTGCAGAAATTCTGTGAGGACAGCAAACCATAAGTCAGAAGAGTTCAGGACCACCACTGGTGTAAGACAAGGTGATATCCTATCACCTTACCTCTTCATACTCCTTATGGACGATGTCATCAAGGCATGTAAGGAGAGAACAAGAAAGTATTCAGTGGGGTACTGGAAGATGAGACAGGTCTATATTTCGGAGCTGGCATTTGCTGATGATGTTGCCCTGATTGCTAAATCAGAGGC
This sequence comes from Oreohelix idahoensis, assembly GCA_024509875.1. Lineage (NCBI taxonomy): Eukaryota > Metazoa > Mollusca > Gastropoda > Stylommatophora > Oreohelicidae > Oreohelix > Oreohelix idahoensis. Next base: position 65,839 of record JAMPIV010011683.1, on the reverse strand, counting down.
ACATCTCCAATCCAACCTGCAAGTCTGGAAGGAAGAGCTGGAGAAGAGAGGGATGGTCATAAGCAGCTCTAAAACAAAATCCATGGTGATATCACGAGAAGAAAGAAAACATCAGATTAGGTTGGGAGAACAGGTCCTGGAGCAGGTCGACCACTTTAAATATCTCGGAGCTATTATAGACCGAAAGGGAGGCATCAAAGAAGAGTTGGCCACTCGAAAAGCAGCGGCGGGGAGACTTTTTCAGGCCATAAATCGTGGATTCCTCAGCAAGAGAGAGGTTGGTAAGAAAACAAAGATGGCTGTATACCGCTCCACTTATGTCCCAGTCTTGACATATGGATGCGAGTCGTGGGCAATGACTACAACCCACAAAAGCCAGATCCAAACCTCAGAAATGAGGTATCTGAGGAAAGTGGTTGAAGTAACAAGAAGAGACATGGTCCGCAACCAGACGATCCGTCAAGGCCTGAAATCCCATCCGCTGCAGACCCAAATAGAACAGTCCCAACTAAGATGGTTTGGCCATGTCTGCAGAATGGGAGAAGATCGGCTACCACGACAAGCATGGGAAACAAAGAGCCAGGGATCCAGACCTCCAGGAGGACCCAGAGTCCGCTGGGAGGACAACATTAGACAATCTTTGAAGGACCGAGGACTAGAATGGAACCAGGCCAGGAAGAAGACAGCTGATAGAATGGTCTGGCGCTCTCTCTTCCAAACCTCTACACCTCACAGTAGAAGGGGAACGACTAAGTAAGTAAGTAAGTATTAATTTTAAATGATGCTGACATTAGTCTGGCTCCCATTGCTTCCCATTCTACGAGTACCTTCTACGCTATCTTTGGCCACATTAGATCTACAACTTCACTATGGTGTGTACTTTCTCCCTCATGCCCTGAGGACAGCTTTATTTCTCCTGTTTTTACTTTTTTCATGTAAACTATGTCTTGGCGCTTTGTGTGGCTCTGTTAAACGATGTTAAATAAACATCGCCAGTTTGCACAGCAGCCATTCTCGAAGAAATAGATACATGAAAAGAAGAAACAAACGTCAACAACAGAGTTAATACAGGTACAAAATTATCAGAATGTGAAAATGTAAATCAGTTCGGCTATAACAGAATGTAAAAACCCGCACTAAAGTTACAGAGATTTTGGTCTTACGTCTCGATAGTAGTATAGAATAGCGGACTTAGGTAGCATTCAGGTGGAGGGTGATGACTTTTATATAGCAAAATACTCGATCGATTTCAGGCGGAGGAATTTCAGGCGGAGGGTGATTACTATTTACATAGCGATATATTGTAACCGGGGGACTTCCTCTGACGATCAGACGCATGACTTGTTATATAGCAATGTTAAGGTCAAAAAAGGGAGGTGATCCTTTGTATACGGGTTGGACAGAGTAAATTAAGAGTTACATCGCTTGTAGACTTGATTAACGGTGAATTGTTTAATAAATATATGAAAGAAGTCGTGGTGTACAGATAGCGTCGTGAGCGCTGTTCTGTATTGTAGAGCTGTGAATAGTTCTCGCGGCTAGGCCGTTAATTGACTGAGTTGTGTTGAACAGCGAAGTCTCGTGACTGGGCGGGAAATGTGTTTTCCTGGCAGTCGGGTTCTAGGTGTTGACGAAGTGAAGTCAACCCTGGTGTTTTTTTCTAAGTATGTGTTCCCGACCAGTGTTCGGTAAAGATGTATAGTGTTTTTCACAATGTGTGTCTCGGTGGAGACTTTTTGCACAGGCCTGTATTTGAATATTCTTCCTGTATTGAATATTCTTCCATGTGTTAGATTATTTGAAGATGGTACGTACTATAATATTTATGACTGCAGAAGAGGGGAGATAACAAGATGGAGGGATGACTTTTATATAAGGAATTGAGGAGGAGGAGAGGAGGAGGTGCATGACTTTTTATATAAGGAATTGAGGAGGAGGAGAGGAGGAGGTGCATGACTTTTTATATAAGGAAATGAGGAGGAGGAGAGGAGGAGGTGCATGACTTTTTATATAAGGAAATACTCATTGCGCAGGTGGAGCAGCAGGCATTGGTGCATGATTTTTTATATAAGGAATTACTCAGTGTGCAGGTGGAGCAGCAGGCGGAGGGTGATGACTTTTTATATAAGGAAATACTCATTGTGCAGGTGGAGCATCAGGCGGGGGTTGATGACATTTTATATATGGGATTGAGGTGGAGCAGCAGGTGTTGGTGCATGACTTTTTATATAAGGAAATAATCAGTGTGGAGGTGGAGCAGCAGGCGTTGGTACATGACTTTTTATATAAGGAAATACTCAGTGTGCAGGTGGAGCATCAGGCGGAGGGTGATGACTTTTTATATAAGGAAATACTCATTGTGCAGGTGGAGCATCAGGTGTTGGTTCATGACTTTTTATATAAGGAAATACTCATTGCGCAGGTGGAGCAGCAGGCGTTGGTACATGACTTTTTATATAAGGAAATACTCAGTGTGCAGGTGGAGCATCAGGCGTTGGTACATGAATTTTTATATAAGGAATTACTCAGTGACCAGGTGGAGCATCAGGCGGAGGGTGATGACTTTTTATATAAGGAAATACTCAGTGTGCAGGTGGAGCATCAGGCGGAGGGTGATGACTTTTTATATAAGGAAATACTCATTGTGCAGGTGGAGCATCAGGGGGAGGGTGATGCCTTTTTATATAAGGAAAATGTGCAGGCGGAGCTCAGGAGAAGTGGGTGACTTTTTTTACATAGTAATATATTAGTGTTTATTTTTAGATAACAAGAAGACGTTCTTTATAGACATATATTAATTCTGCAGGAGTGATGCAGGGGCAAGATGGCGGGATGACTTTTTATATAAGGAATTGAGGAGGAGGGTAGGAGGAGGTAGATGACTTTTTATATAGTAATATATTAGTGTTTTTTTAGATAACAAGAAGGCGTTATTTATAGACATATAGTAATTCTGCAGGAGTGATGCAGGGGCAAGATGGCGGGATGACGTTTTATATAAGGAATTGAGGAGGAGGGTAGGCGGAGCAGGGTGAGTTTTTATATAGTAATATATTAGTGTTTATATTTAGATAATAGGAAGACGTTATTTATAGACATATATAAATTCTGCAGGAGTGATGCAGGTTCAAGATGGCGGGATGGCTTTTTGAATAAGGAATTGAGGAGGAGGGTAGGAGGAGGCGGATGACTTTTTATATAGTAATATATTAGTGTTTATTTTTAGATAACAAGAAGACGTTCTTTATAGACATATATTAATTCTGCAGGAGTGATGCAGGAGCAAGATGGCGGGATGACTTTTTATATAAGGGAAATGTGGTGGCGCTTTGTGGTGGCGCGTGACTTTTATATAGCACTATATTAGTTCGCTAATAGTGTGTTGTGGTCGAGTGGAGGTTTTTTGTGGTGGGGGGTGACGAGGCGTGGGTGAAATGTACCAGGTGGGGTTAGGTTAGGGGTGATATTTTTGTCTGATGTGGCATGGTTTTGGAGGTGGAAGAGAGATATTTTAGATGTTGAGGGGGGATGTGGTGACGTTGTCAGGATGCATCTGTGTACATTTTTGGGGTGTAGCAGGCGAGTGGACAGCATTGAGAGGTGGGAGTGAAGAGACGTCGGTGATGAGGTACGGGTGTAATGTAGCAGGTGGGGTTAGGTTAGGGGGGATTTTTATGTGTTGTGGAATGGTTTTCGAGGTGGAAGAGAGATATTTTAAATAATGAGGGGAGATGTTGTGACGTTGTCAGGATGTATCTGTGTACTAGGTACGTGTGTAATGTAGGCAGGGGTTAGGTTAGGGCGGATTTTTGTGTGTTGTGGAATTGTTTTGTTATGTGTGTTGGTGTGTTTGTTTATACAGTCTACAACCGCGTGACTTTTATATAACGAAAATGTGTTGGAGGAACGCGGAGGAGGAGAAGTCTTGGTATATAGTAATATAGATTTCTTTAGTTCATTAATGGCGGGCGTGTTGTGTGAAATGATTATTTTACCCCAATACAGTTATACGCGCTACATATTACAGATGGGTAGACAATATTACAACAGTTTAGACGCTATTTAGTTATTACATATATAGAAATATAAAAGAGAAAACACTAGATACATTTTTATATATTTTATTGACAAAGTTAGTTGATCTATGGGTGACGTATAACCCCACTTCTTTTCGGATACCACTAGGAGCCCTCAGAACACAAGGCGGTTTGGATTACTTGACGGAGTCTGGTTGCACGTCTTTTTTCGTGTAACCATCTTCAACAAGGTGAGTGTCCAGTCGTTATGATCCACGACTCCCATTGTCTATGAAGAAAAAAAAAAAACAGGCTTGGGGTGGGTTAGCCAGGGTCTGACTTCAAGCGCGTAATTAATCGCGAGAGGGTGTGTTGTATTATGCGTTGTATGGTTTCTTGGTTGTTGTACTGAGTGGAAGAAGTCTTGTCGGCCAGGTAGTTTATGTGTTGGTTTGCAAATACCTGTAGGTATCTGTGAAAAAAGTGGATGTCTGTAGGTAGTTGTATACAGAGAGTTTAGATGTTGAGCATCACCATTGTCACTTTAGCTTTCTTGGTTAACCATAGATTGTACAGAAATTAAATATTTTAGAAAAGTGTTGTGCCCGGCTGATCGTGTACAGAATACTTTATTATAGAACAAACGTGTCTCAGACGGTTTAGTCTAAGAACCCCATGATGTCTTACAAATTATTGAGTTCCCAGAGCTCTTTTGTAGATAATAGATGTACCGCGAGGATATGAAAATATCAAAGAAGGTGTTCGATTATAACGAACATAGTGTTCACCTCGCTGACCCCCAAATAGGCTTTCCGCGCACCATATTTTGAGAATCACCGTTCGTATGTCTTTCTTTATTCAGTCACCCCCCTTCCACGCGAACACAACTTAGAACACATGGATAATCGATAAGAAATTTCATTACAGGGCATGTTTGATCAGTACGAGATGTGTTTGCTTGGCGCAACGTGTGTGTGAAAATCTGCCTCCCGCTCGCAGCATAACGAAAAAGAGACGTTGGCTGGGAGGGTTTGAAGAGGTGTGTTAACAGCTGTTACCCCATGTCTTTTGTTACAAGGTTCGCTTATCCAGAAGAGGAAGAATATTCTCACTGTCATATAGAAGTAAACCGGTGATGGAAATTTTTAATTGTTGTATATACAATATGGATAGATCGGAGTGAAGTGTCAGAGACCTGTACTTGTTCTACCATCGAACTTGCGTCCTGGTAGTGTGTGTTGTTTATTTTACATATAGACAGGTATACATATACACGCTGTATTACAGCAGTTTATACGCTAAAATAGTCATATATACATAGGTGAATAATAGGAAGACTTTGAGATTTTTAGATAACAAGAAGACGATAATAGGGAGACGATATATTTAGACTTTAAGATTATATAGAAGACGATGTATTTAGATATATTTAGTTATACATATATTTAGACTGAGATTTTTTAAATTATGTACGTTACAACCAGGTAGAGGATATTGGCGGTATCTGTGGACACGTAAAAATGGTACCTTCGCACTGTCGTGTAAAGTCTTTCCGACAGAGCTCACAAGAAAAACGAGGCATAGAGTGCACGTTTTTTACAATGACTTATGAACGTGTTTGCGTGGGGGGGAAAAAAAAAACCCGATAGCAAAAACACCTGTCTATTGATCTCTTCCTTTGTCTATGAAACCAGCCATGTTTGCGCGCTAACAACTTGCTTAATCGAAAAACTAGGCGATAAGAAATATTTAATTTACATCGGTCATACATTTTTTTTTTTCTAAGTTACATTTTTGAGCTGTCGCTATCCAGGAAATTCTTATACTAAACCGTTACGTTCGCCTTTTAAATTTACAAAGCTATTTTTTTTTGTGAGTGAGTGAAGTGTTAGATACTTACCTATACCAACGTCTACCACGAAGAGATGGCGTGATGTGTTAGAGACATGATTATCAGAGTGGAAGAGCTTGTCGGCCAGGTAGTTTATGTGTTGGTGCATATACCTGTAGGTATCTGTGTGTGTGTCTGTAGGTAGCTGTATACAGAGAGTTTAGATGTTGAGGGGTGATGTTGTGACGTTGTTGTCGATGGAGCTGTCTCTTGATGTAAAAGTAAGACAGGGCGTTGCGTGTTGTTCGTATGTGTAGATGGAGGATTTTGTATCTCCCTGTCCATTAGTTCAACTTGTTATTACTGTCTCTTCTAGTTTTCACTGTGACACAGCTTATCCAAGGAAAGTTAGATATCTGGTTTTAATCTCACATGTTCTTATCTTTAACATACTTTATGATGTCTTCGGAGTGTGTTCTTTCTATTTGCCGTCAGTGTATTTTTTCGGAGTATTTTCAAGATATGTCTGTGCACTAATCGGTGTTGTTAAAAATCTGTTTCAAAATTATATCCGTGTTTTCGTTAGGATACCATAAATAACTTTAAAAATTATCTGTTTTCTATTTAAAAGATATGTCTGTGCACTAGCCAGTGTTGTTGCTAAAGGCTGTTTCAGATTTAGTCTAACTGTTAATATTTGTTTTGTTTAACGCAGATCGTCACTTGTTATTTTTATCTGTTAAGATGTTAACTCAGATACTAAATTGTTATTTTTATCTGTTTTATGGTAAATCCGGACATGTGTGTATATTTTTTTTTTGATAAGACTTAACCGATTATGTACTAGGAAAAAAAGACTAACACTTATCCGTTTTTCTCCCCTGTTGTTAGACACGTGTTTTTGTTCAATCACATTTACTCAGCCTGGATTTCAACTGATGGTGCAATACTTTCTACAAACTAAACTCGCGCGTGAGGAATATTTGTGTGTGTTAACATGGTAAAATAATAAAGAAAATTAAAGAGAATATTTAGAACATATCATATTTTTTAACAGTACTATACATGTAAAAATATAGAGATAATACAATCAACATATTACATTAAGTCATCCTGATTGAAACTAGCGAAACACGTTCTCCATTATTTTAAACGACAGATCAGTTCGTTGGGTCACCCACAGGGTGGGTTTTTTAATCGATATCTTTCTGACAGCGCGCGCGCGGGGCATTTTGATCCGTTAAAAGTATAAGAAATAACACTGTGTTTATTCTCTCTCTCTCTCTCTCTCTTTCTTTTTCTTTCTTTCTATCATTCTCTCTCTCTCCCTCTCTTTTCTCTTTCTATCTTTCTCTCTCTATCTCTTTCTCTATCTTTCTCTCTATTTTTCTTTTTCTTTCTTTCTTTCTTTCTCTCTCTCTTTCTCTCTCTCTTTCTCTCTTTCTCTCTATTTAACTGCTTGATATATGTATTTAATTTTAGGTGTTAGTAACGTTTTCTTGTTTCTAATCAACAGATATCTTTAATTCAAGGGTACGTTTGTGGACAATGCAATAAATCTTTTACGAGGAATCGTGATCTAACGAGACATAGGCGGACAGTCCACGCTGAACCGACACATCCCCGTCGTGTCTGTCCTCAAATATTTACCAGTCCTGAGGCACTCCAACAACACATTGAATTGAGCCATGGACCCGGTGCACAACGACCAAAGACAGTTACACAAACCACTGCACCGGGGGCCATATCATGAGTAATAAAATCTACTTACCCCAATGTTCAGTTAATGTTATGTAAATCTATCTACCATGTTGTGGTGGATAATGATTCAATACACATCGTAGACTTCCTGAAGAGGTCTGACATCACGGTAGATGGTTACTTCTTGCTTAGCTTTTTGTAATTTTCAGACTTTGAAATTTCTCCAACACCAAGAACGGTCCCCATGACAACACCCTCAACACTTGGTCTCAAATACGTTTTTTATCTTTCGAAGACGAAATACCCTTTGAAGAGGTGGCGCAGACAAATAATATCGGTAGATGGAATTTCTCCCCCTTACCAAGGTTTTTAAAAAAAATGAGACTTCTTTCTTGCTCTAGTTTTTTGTATTGTCAACCCTTGGTAATTTAAATGGCTTCCCCTTAATACCCCTGTCATAAGTCGAAGCACTTCATCACGTTCTTCTCGAGTTGTGTTAAGTCAGAGCCGCCTTATCCTTACGATGTTGCAGGCATAAAACCTACCCCTTACTTCACATTGTCATCACTATCATCGGCTCAGCGGCCTATCCTTAACCTACCTGAATAAAAGCGACGACAAAGTCCAGATTAGCCACGCCCTTCAGTTGCATGAAAAGTGGCTAAATAAGCCAAGGTAGTTAAAAACTGGGTCTGGCACCAGAGGAACCTGGATACGGTGCTGTTGTGCGGCTGACTGCATCACTTATACCCATTGTGTATATCTAGTTACTTTATATGCAACTGATAAATGGGCGTTGCTATAAACAACTGGTAGATAACGTTATGTTGTCGTCTTGAGCTTTTATCAGGTAGGTAATAGCTGTTTATAGTGCTGTCTGAGCCGAGATGTGATAGTGTTGACAATGTGAAAGTAAGGGGTAAGAAATAGTTTTTATCACAAGGTGATTCGTGTAAGAGAAAGGCCGGTCTCTGGATAGAATAATTTAATCACACGAGAAGAAGTGGATGAATGTGGTTAAACGTTGGGGAGCGGGTTTGAAGACGACGGCACTGGTAAGTATTTACCAAGAGAAAGTATTTTTTGACAAGGGGGAGCCATTTAATTACCTCAAGGGTGAAATTTTTTTGACAATAGGAAGAAGTTTGATTAACAAGAGGAAGCGAGATTTTTTTTTGGACAAGGAATCAGTATTTTTTTGGGGTCAGGGGAGAGTATTTTTTTTAAACAAAGGGGCGAAATTTCTTTGCGAAGGGGGGAGAAATTTTGATTGTATAAAGGCGATATATATGATTGATAAGGGGGATACATTTTTTTTGACAAAGGGGGTAAGAAATTTGTTTGCCAAGGGGGAGAGAACTTTTTTAAAGAAGTATTTGAGGGTATGCGTCCTATTTATCTATAGGTTGGACCCTTTGCGGAGGCGTGGGGTAAGATTGTGGGACCGTCTTTGGTGTGGTTGGAAGAAAAACCTTTTTTACTAAAGTTTGAAAATTGCAGGACAATACAAAAAGAGCAAAGCAAGAAAGAAGTGTCCTTACCTTCCACATCTACCGTGTCTGCGCCACCTCTTCGAGTATTTCGTCGAAAAGATAAACCACACAAGTGTTGAGGTGTTGTCACGTGTTGGATTTCAAATCTGTATAACCGGGTGAGACAGGGAAAAGCCTACGATGTGTTGAACATTATCCACCACATGCGTCAGTATGGATTTACATATAACATTAACTGTAACATTGGGGTAAGTAGATTTTATTACTCATGATATGGTCCCTCGGTGCAGTGGTTTGTTTAACTGTCTCTGGTCGTTGTGCACCGGGTCCATGGCTCAATTCAATGTGTTGTTGGAGTGCCTCAGGACTGGTAAATATTTGAGGACAGAACACGACGGGGATGTGTCGGTTCCAGAGTGGGACTGTCCGCCTATGGTTCTCGTTAGATCACGATTCCTCGTAAAAAGATTAGATTGACATTGTCCACAAAACGTACCCCTTGAATTATAAGATATCTGTTGATTAGAAACAAGAAAAACGTTACTAACACCCCTAAAAATTAAATACATATATAAAGCACAGTTTATAATAGAGAGGAGGAGAGACAAAAGAGAGTTAAATAGAGAGAGAAAGAAAGAATAGAAAGAAAGAAAGAGATATAGAATAAGAGAAAGATAAGAAAGAAAGAGAAAGAAAGAAAAGAATAGAACGAGAATAGAAAGAACGGAACGAAAGAAAAGAAAGAAAGAAACGCGAAAGAAAGAAAGAAAAAGAGAGAGAGAAAAGAGTAGAGAAAGAGATAGAGAGAAAGAGAAGAAGAAAAGAGAGGGAGTAGAAGAGAGAGAATGATAGAGAAAGAAAAAGAGAGAAAGAAAGAAAGAAAGAGAGAGAGAGAGAGAGAGAGAGAGAGAGAGAGAGAGAGAGAGAGAGAATAAGAACACAGTGTTATTTCTATATAAACTAAAACAGTTAATGGATCAAATGCCCGCGCGCTGCACGAGCTGTCAGAAAGATATTCGATTAAAAAACCCAGCCCATGTGGGTGACCAACGAACTGATCTGTCGTTTAAAAAAAATATTGGAGATATAAATATGAACGTGTTTCGCTAGTTTCAATCAGGGTGGTACTTAATGTAATATGTTGATTGTATTATCTCTATTTTTTTACATGTATAGTAACTGTTAAAAAATATGCTATGTTCCTAAATATTCTCTTTAATTTTCTTTATTATTATTATCATGTTAACACACAAAAATATTCCTCTCACGCGCGAGTTTAGTTTGTAGAAAGTATTGCACCATCAGTTGAAATCCAGGCTGAGTAAATGTGATTGAAAACATAAAAACACTTGTCTAAACAACAGGGGAGAAAAACGGATAAGTGTTAGTCTTTTTTTCCTTAGTACATAATCGTTAAGTCTTATCAAAAAAAATATACACACATGTCCGGATTTACCATAAAACAGATAAAAAAACTAACATTTTAGTATCTGAGTTAACATCTTAACAGATTTACAAATAACAAGTGACGATCTGCGTTAACAAACAAAATATTAACAGTTAGACTAATCTGAAACAGCCTTTAGCAACACTGGCTAGTGCACAGACATATCTTTTTAAATAGTAAACAGATATTTTTAAAGTTATTTATGGTATCCTAACGAAAACACTTATACTTTGAAACAGATTTTTAGCAACACGACTAGTGCACAGACATATCTTTGAAAATACTCCGAAAAAAATACACTGACGGCAAATGAAAGCGCTCCGAAGACATCATAAAGTAGGTTAAAGATAAGAACATGTGAGATTAAAACCAGATATCTAACTTTCCTTGGATAAGCTGTATCACAGTGATAACTAGAAGAGACAGTAATAACAAGTTGAACTAATGGACAGGGAGATACAAAATCCTCCATCTACAAATACGAACAACACGCAATGCCCTGTCTTACTTTCATATCAAGAGACAGCTCCATCTGACAACGTCACCACATCACCCCTCAACATCTAAACTCTCCAGATACCTACAGGTATATGCACCAACACATAAACTACCTGGCCGACAAGCTCTTCCACCTGTACAACAACCAAGAAACCATACAACACAATACAACACACCTCTCGCGATTAATTACGCGCTTAGTCAGACCCTGGCTAACCCACCCCAAGCCTGTTTTTTTTCCTTCATAGACAATGGCGTGATAACGACAGACACTCATCTTGTTGAAGATGGATACACGAAAAAGACGTGACAGACTCGTCAAGTAATCCGAAAAGCCTGTGTTCTGAGGGCTCCTAGTGGTATACGAAAAAGAAGTGCGGTTATACGTCACCCATAGATCAACTAACTTTGTCAATAAATATATAAAATGTATCTAGTGTTTTCTCTCTTATATTTCTATATATGTATAACTAAATAGCGTCTAACTGTTGTAATATTGTCTACCTATCTGTAATATGTACGTATAACTGTTTGTAAAATAATCATCACACAACACGCCCGCCATTAATGAACTTATATATTACTATATACCAAGACCTCTCCTCCTCCACGTTCCTCCTACACATTTTCGTTATATAAAAGTCACGGGGTTGTAGATAAATACATCGTCTTCGTATTATCTCACAGTCTAAATATATCGTCTCCCTATTATCGGCTCTTGTTATCTAAAAATCTCAAAGTCTTCCTATTATTCACCTATGTATATATGACTATTTAGCGTATAACTGCTGTAACATCGTGTATATGTATACCTGTCTATATGTAAAATAAACAACACACACTACCAGGACGCAAGTTCGATGGTAGAACTAGTACAGGTCTCTAACACTTCACTCCGATCTATACATATTGTATATACAACAATTAAAAATTTCCATCACCAGTTTACTTCTATATGACAGTGAGAAATATTCTTCCTCTTCTCGATAAGCGAACCTTGTAACAAAGACATGCGGGTAACAGCTGTTAACACACCTCTTCAAAACCCTCCCAGCCAACGTCTCTTTTTCGTTATGCTGCGAGTGGGAGGCAGATTTGCACCACACGTTGCGCCAAGCAAACACATCTCGTACTGATTAAACATGCCCCTGTAATGAAATTTCTTATCGATTATACATATGTTCTAAGTTGGGTTCGCGTGGAAGGGGGTGACTGAATAAAGAAAGACATACGAACGGTGATTCTCAAAATATGGTGCGCGGAAAGCCTATTTGGGGGTCAGCGAGGTGAACACTATGTTCGTTATAATCGAACACCTTCTTTGATATTGTCATATCCTCGCGGTACAACTCTTATCTACAAAAGATCTCTGGGACCTCAATAATTTGTAAGACATCATGGGGTTCTTAGACTAAACCGTTTGAGACACGTTGTTCTATAATAAAGTAATCTGTACCCGATCAGCCGGGGCACAACTTTTCTAAAATATTTAACCCTGTACAATCTATGTTAACCAAGAAAGCTAAAGTGACATATGGTGATGCTCAACATCTAAACTCTCTGTATACAACTACCTACAGACACACACACAGATACCTACAGGTATATGCACCAACACATAAACTACCTGGCCGACAAGCTCTTCCACTCTGTACAACAACCAAGAAACCTTACAACACATAATACAACACACCTCTCGCGATTAATTATGCGCTTAGTCAGACCCTGGCTAACCCACCCCAAGCCTGTTTTTTTCCTTCATAGACAATGGCGTGATAACGACAGACACTCACCTTGTTGAAGATGGTTACACGAAAAAGACGTGACAGACTCGCCAAGTAATCCGAACCGTCTGTGTTCTGAGGGCTCCTAGTGGTATCCGAAAAAGAAGTGGGATTATACGTCACCCATAGATCAACTAACTTTGTCAATAAATATATAAAATGTATCTAGTGTTTTCTCTTTTATATTTCTATATATGTATAACTAAATAGCGTCTAGCTGTTGTAATATTCTCTACCTGTCTGTAATATGTACGTATAACTGTATGTAAAATAATCATCACACAACACGCCCGCCATTAATGAACTTATATATTACTATATACCAATACTTCTCCTCCTCCACGTTCCTCCAACACATTTTCGTTATATAAAAGTCACGCGGTTGTAGACTGTATAAGCAAACACACCAACATACATAACAAAATAATTCCACAACACACAAAAATCCGCCCTAACCTAACCCCACCTGCTACATTACACCCGTATCTCATCACCGACGTCTCTTCACTCCCACCTCTCAATGCTGGTCCACTCGCCTGCTACACCCCAAAAATGTACACAGATGCATCCTGACAACGTCACCACATCTCCCCTCAACATCTATAATATCTCTCTTCCACCTCCAAAACCGTACCACATCACACAAAAATATCCCCCCTAACCTAACCATACCTGCTACATTACACCCGTACCTCGTCACCGACGCCTCTTCACTCCCACCTCTCAATGCTGGTCCACTCACCTGCTACACCCCAAAAATGTACACAGATACATCCTGACAACGTCACCACATCCCCCCTCAACATCTAAAATATCTCTCTTCCACCTCCAAAACCATGCCACATCACACAAAAATATCACCCCTAACCTAACCCCACCTGGAACATTACACCCATGCCTCGTCACCCCCTTACCACAAAAAACCTCCACTCGACCACAACACACTATTAGCGAACTAATATAGTGCTATATAAAAGTCACGCGCCACCACAAAGCGCCACCACATTTCCCTTATATAAAAAGTCATCCCGCCATCTTGCCCCTGCATCACTCCTGCAGAATTAATATATGTCTATAAAGAACGTCTTCTTGTTATCTAAAAATAAACACTAATATATTACTATATAAAAAGTCATCCGCCTCCTCCTACCCTCCTCCTCGATTCCTTATATAAAAAGTCATCCCGCCATCTTGCCCCTGCAACACTCCTGCAGAATTAATATATGTCTATAAATAACCCCTTCTTGTTATCTAAAAATAAACACTAATATATTACTATATAAAAAGTCACCCTGCTCCGCCTACCCTCCTCCTCAATTCCTTATATAAAAAGTCATCCCGCCATCTTGCCCCTGCATCACTCCTGCAGAATTAATATATATCTATAAATAACCTCTTCTTGTTATCTAAAAATAAACACTAATATATTACTATATAAAAAGTCACCCTGGCCCGCCTACCCTCCTCCTCAATTCCCTATATAAAAAGTCATCCCGCCATCTTGCGCCATATAACCTCTTCTTGTTATCTCAAGTCCCCCATCTTGCACCTGCCCCTTTTTCTTATATAAAAAGTCACGCGCATCCGCCTGCGCCTCCGCCTGAAATCTAACGCCTGAAATCGATCGGCTCCACCTGCACATTTTCCTTATATAAAAAGTCATGCAATACAACAACCTACCATCTCTCCCCTTGTTATCTCAAGTCCGCCATCTTGCTCCACCACATTTCCCTTATATAAAAGTCATGCACCAACGCCTGATGCTCCACCTGCCCACTGAGTATTTCTTTATATAAAAAGTCATCACCCTCCGCCTGCCTTATATAAAAAGTCATGCACCTCCTCCTCTCCTCCACCTCATTTCCTTATATAAAAAGTCATGCACCTCCTCCTCTCCTCCTCCTCAATTCCTTATATAAAAGTCATCCCGCCATCTTGTTATCTCCCCTCTTCTTGTTATCTCAAATCCGCCATCTTGCCACATTTTCCTTATATAAAAAACCGCCATCTTGCGCCATATACCCTCTTCTTGTTATCTCAAGTCCGCCATCTTGCCCCCACCACATTTGCCTTATATAAAAAGTCATTCGCATCCGCCTGCGCCTCCGCCTGAAATCTAACGCCGGAAATCGATCGGCGCCACCTGGCGTTTTTGCTATATAAAAAGTCACGCGCCTCCTGAATACTACCTAAGTTGCGCATTGTATACTACTAGCAGCCTTTGTTGAGAAGGGGAGAGGTAGTCTTTTGAGGAAAATCGTTGATGTGCATCTTCTATAAGAAGTGCACCGCTATTTAATAAATTTAATAGTACTGTGATGTGAGCAGTCTTTCTGGATTAGGCCATATGTATGAGGCCCTATTTGAGGCCGTATGTGCAACTGCGGTGAACGCAGTTCTTTAAGGAACATGGTGGATGTGTATTTCTATGAGGTGTGCGCCACTAGGCGTTGTGATTGAGCTCTGTGGAGTGTTGGAGCTTCATGAGTACCTTTACTTGATACTTTGTACTTTATGCTGTATGTCGTCTATGTCAGTGTGATCGTATTGTAACGTAAATAAACTGTGCTTTAAACGTTACTCATCGTTCAACGATCCATGAATCCTATGTGTGTCACTGTGATGGATGAATGCACCAGTACAAACCTACTTTGAACATTCTAGGCATAGTAACAGTAGTGACATATTTACACATAGCCCTGGGTGGGCGTGGCCTATATAAGGAGAACCCATTTACGCCTTTATCACTGAACCACACAATATCTTTAACACTAACTTTATCAACTGAAGGAATAACACAATGGCGTTAACATATCATTTGAACCATATCATTAGGTGGCTTAAAAACTTATAAGATAACACAAATCGTTATTTATCAGTGGTGGTTTTCAGTAAAGTTGGATTTGACACCCGCAACATTTGCGTTGAAAGGATAAAATCACAAGGATGCTGTGTTCAGGCATAATATTCAGAACGTAACGTTCACCTATCCATTTATTATACCTCTGTGTGGGCGTATACATACATATAAAATAGACTCAGGAATATCAGCTGGCAAACTGATATAAACTAACAATCATTTGTTAATGAACAGCATTATCATTAGAGTGCCAACTTTTCGGGCTTAAGGCCCATGATTTCACGTGGTAATATTGTTTCTACCAGACCTTGACCTCTTTATTAGTGTGCCCTGTGTGTGGCGTATGCACTAACAAGTTCTCTCATCTGTAACAGTAGTTAGCCATGTGTGGGCGGGGCTTCGATTGAGAACCAAGTTCAGCTTTACCTGTGTTGTTCGTCCTCTATGCCTACGGGCTAGTATTCATATGACAGTTGCAATGAGTGGACTAATGTAAGTTAGGAACAGATAATTATGACAATCATCTATGACAAGGGTGCTTATTTCCAGACTAAATGAGTCGGCAGGAAAACATTTTATGTGACACCTGCATTGCTCACAGACAGTTTGGTGTCGTTCGTGACCAGTAAGCGGTGACACGGTGATGTGTCTAATGTATACATGCTTCCTTATGACATATTTGCAGCAGTCAAGTTTCCTATTTCACACTGTGCTTTTACCAGAGGTGACAGTTGTCGACGAGTCCAGGACTTGCGAGAGTGCTTATGGTGTGTTATCTGATGCACATCACTTGTAACAGGAAATGAAGGAACTGTTTTCTATTTAGAAGATAAGTGGTTTTTGTCGTGGAAGACTGTGTCTCTCTATGTATGTTGTCAGGTCTTCCGGTTATTGTTATTTGTTCTATCGAGTACTTCATGTTGATAGTGTTGTATTATGAGATTTATTGCATAATTGATTGATGGCTACGTGACATAATCTTATTAGAATTATAAGTGGTCTATAAATTTAGTACACTCAGTGTTTGAATCACGATGGATCCTGATGTGGATGATTAGTTGGATCCTGAGGACATGAGGCCTATAATGGAATATTTAGCTGAACAAGGAGAATATTTTGAGAAATTACAAGACCAAGCACTCGACAGATACGTGCTGGATGGTTTTTTGTTTAATGTGGTAGCAGCTTTAAATTATTTTACTGACGATAACTGACAGTCAGCTCCTCAAGTTATCTTTGCTAGAGATTTGGCAAGGTTGTTAGAATGCCTACGTCCAATGGTGTACAATTATACTGAGGCTAGACACAATTTTATGCATGAGGTTTTGCACAATATAATCTGCAATAACATACAAAATGATAACAAAAAGGAATTAGAAGAGAAGGAGCGAATAAAAGTAATCAAACAGAGTGCGCTTCAGGAAAGAGGGATTTTCTTGCAGGATATAGCTGAAAAGAATAGATTACAAGAAACAGTGTCTAAACTCACAAGTAATTTGCATAAATCAAACTTGGGGTTTTCTAGTGTAAAAACAGCATTAGACTCTGCGTACAGTAAAGTAAAAGATTTCGAAGTTCAGATAGAACACAAGAATAGCGAAGTATGTAATCTCACTCGAGAAATTGAAGAAAAGAAAGACATGTGTTGCAAATTAAAAGTTCAGGCCAGGCAAGATAAGAAATCTTATCAAGAAATAATTGTGGATTTAAGAAGTGAGGTGGATTTTTTACAAAGTGTTGCTATAAAGAAGAATATTGTATCTCTGGAGGAAATTAATGAGCTTACAAATAGCTATGATAATAAGATCAAAGCACTTCAACTGGAGTTAACACAGTTGAGAGCACAAGCTGCTCAAGTCGAAGGTCTTGAGGCCCAGGTGGCCCGACTTCAGCCACAGATAGCAGAGGTGCAAAGGAAAAGATTAAGGAAATTGGCATGACAGAGGAGAGAAAATAAGGAAAAGGATGATAAGCAGAGGTTAGAAGAGTTAACGGTGCAGAGAAAGAAAATGGTTAAGATTGAGAAGTTACTTACAGAAGAGAGATGTAAAGTTATGACGTGTGATTAAAAAAAAGGTAAAGGAACCCGTTACACGCCCATTGAGGCATATTGGGAATATGGCGTTAGGCCCATATTATCTTGACCGTCGGCACACGATGGGTGATGTGGTCGGCATCACGCTGGCCGCCTTAACCTTCCCAGAGTAGCTCTGGTACCCATTTGGGGCTGGGTCGACCCAGGAGCCGTTTGTGGCCTAAACATTTTCCGCCTCATCTGGGGATCGAACCATAGACCACTGCGCTAGGAAGCCAGTGCACTAACCACTATGCTACCGCGGCTCCATGACGTGTGATAACTTAAATAAAAAACTAAACCAAGAGATTTCTCTTAATATTGCTGAAATTACAAAACTAAGAAGAAGGGTGGATGGTTTTGTGGATGTTGTTTTAGGCATCAAGGGGTTGTCTACTGTCAATGTTGACAATGGTAGACAGAAGGCTGTTTATCAACGAGTGAAACAAGCAAGGAGCCAGCCCTATACACTCTTTGCGAATACGAAAATCGAAGATGTTGGACGTAAATGCCTGCGTGGCAAATACAATTTCCCACGTACGGAAGACGCTGCGTCTAAGATTACTGACTCTTGGCGTCAGACCAGCAAAGATACTTCTTGTGTAACATCCAGTTCTGGAAATAAAGATAACACACATTATGTTAGTAACCATAAGGATTCAATCAGTTCCACTGCTTGTCATACCAAGTATAAGCAGTGTGATACTGCGAATAAGCATATTACCATAGAAAAGAATAAAAACACTTTTGGTAAAAAAGATAACCCTATTGTAGGAAAGTACCAAGGGAATCCTTCAAATGGTAGTTTTTCCTCTCTAAGAAACCAGAGACAGTCTAACAGATATTAAAATTTTGATTCTAAAGAGTTGAGAAATTATGGTAGGAATAAATACATTAAAGATTACCAATATGATAATAATTGTTCTAGGAGTCAACAAGATTCATTTACCAGATATTTCTATCCTAGGAGAGAAGTTAAGCATAACAATGCTAACTGCAGTTCTGGGCAGAGCAAATGGAATAATAAGGGAAATAGCAATAGAGATAATAACTCTCTAAATATTACTACACATTTTGCGCAACAAAAGCCCAAAGTCATTGTTGGTAAACAAAGTAACAATAAGTAATAAGGTCACAAAATGCAACTGTTTGTTATGTTTTGATTTCGAGAAAGAATCTCGTTTTGTGAGTGCATAACTTTATTTCAGCTCTGCTGTGATGACCTTCATTTTTGGGTCAGGTTGTTCCTAACCTTCTGTATAGTATACTATGAGACGTGAGAAGACTTGATGGCATCATATAGAAACCTGATGTTTTTCACTGCCACAAATACTAGGTAATTGTGTAGTTACTTTTCCGTTTACCTTAATAGATCTCACAGTTGATTAAAGTGGAGATTTTCATTTGTATTTTTTCAACAGTAGCGCTATGCGATAAAGGTAAGCGTGCCTGGTTTTCTTTAGCTGTGACAGAAATGTTTGTTACCTTTCGACCGTGTTCCCAATCAAGCGTAACCCAGCCAACATGATGACCCAGTATTATTTGAGGTCATCCCGTGCGGTTTATAGCATACCATCAAGGAAACCGGAGTTCTGAGCTATTTATTTTTTTCTTTAGGAATTGATTCAAGATTGCTACATTGTTTCTTATACTTAATTTGTTTTAAGGATAATGTATTAGTCTATTGTATAGATGGTGCATTGTATGATGATGTATTAGATATTGAGTATGTTTATATTTATGGAGCCGCAGTAGCATAGTTGTTAGTGCACTTGCTTCCTAGCGCAGTGGTCTATGGTTCGATCCCCAGATGAGGCGGAAAATTTTTAGGCCACAAACGGCTCCTGGGTCGACCCAGCCCCCAAATGGGTACCAGAGCTACTCTGGGAAGGTTAAGGCGGCCGGCGTGATGCCGACCACATCACCCCTCGTGTGCCGACGGTCAAGATAATAGGGGCCTAACACCATATTCCCAATATGCCTCAATGGGCGTGTAACGGGTTCCTTTCACCTTATGTTTATATTTATACACTATTTCAACACCATGTTATTGTTTACATGATTGTGTTGTTGATAAACATTGTATGTATTATGAGTGTAATGAATTGTAACATATCGTTTTGTAGTGACTTGTCTTTGATTGTTATTGTTTATTGTTGATGGAATTATGGATTTTTGGTAGTTACATACATTTGTCAGAAGACTATTCCACTTAGACTATATTATGTTTGACAATATGTGATTTGTTGTGAAGTTTGATACATCAAAACATTGATATGATTTTGCAGGACTAATTGTTAGGATAGTTTTATACATAATGAGATTGCCAGCCCTAAGCACAAACTCATTAGTTATGAATATGCGTTAGTCGCTTTCAGAGAGTTTTTTGGTTACTAAATTTGTTTTTTTTCTTTTTCGTATCTGACTCCATGTTTAGTTAATATATTACCTTATACAGAGGTTATATGAAGTAATTGTTGTGTTGTGAAATGTTATTTTGGAACTAAATTATATATGTAGAATTGTCAGAGATAGCAGATATTATTGTTTGTTTGAAGAATTTAGTAGTCTGACGTAAACACTTGTTCATGAGAAATAATGTTATGTTTATATTTGCAAGTTGGTATGATGTTAATAGTGTGGTTTTTTATAGGTGTTTATTTGTGTCTACTTACAGAAGGGAATATTTTTTATGTCCCACATTTTGTTAAAGCTCATTTCACTTTTGATTTATTAATTACAGGTTGAAACTTGTAAAAATTTAAAATACTATTTTTATTTAACATAGCTTTAAGAAACTTTTTTGTATTGTTATTTTGGAACAATGTATTAGTTTTCTTTTTGAAAGTGTTGTATTTGTGCGTGCTCAGTGTTTAATTATGAGTAATAATATATATGTCGATATGTCCAGATTTAAAATAAAAAATAAAAAAAGAAATACATTAATTTTGTTTTACATATCGCACTTTTTTGTGTGATGTCTGTGATAATCCATTTATATTATGTATTTATAAGTTTTATAATTTGGCTAAATTTTTTATTATGCATTATGTAGTTATATCCTTTATTCGTGTTTGGTATATATATATATATATATATATATATATATATATATATATATATATATATATATATATATATATATATATATATATATACTTTGTCTTTTTGTTATACGAATTTCTGTCATGATTGTATTTGTTTTACAATACATTGTTTGTTTAAATAGTTATTAGAATGTAGTATTGCCTCTTCTCTATACATTCATTTCTTGTATTCCTTTCTTCCTTTATGGATTGTCCTTTATTTCATTCAATATTTTCTCTTGGATTTATTCAGTAGCGGTTTATACTTTGGTGATACTTCTATGTTTCATCTTGGTGTCACTTAATCCTATTTGCATTACGTTTACTTCTTACACTTCTTATACTTCCTTCCTTAGGATTGTTATGTTGATTATATGGTTTGGTATAAGGTAACTATTTATGTCGGTTCTATCTAGTTTGATGTAAGGAATTGATTTACTTGATTGTTATCATATGTTATTATTGATTTCTTCCTATATTGATTTCATTGCTGATTTTCAGTGTTGATCATGCTTCTTTTGCTTGATCTTGTCTGTTACTTCCTGTTTATTGTATACTACTTGGTTTACAGTGAACATACTTTACTTTGTTTGAAACTGATTATTTAGTGTACTTAGCAGATTATTGTGTATAATTTGTTTTATTGTAAACTTGCTTATATTTTTTGTCGATGTATTATTATAACCTTAACATAAGCTAAATTTTTGTATGAGTATATTAGAGCTTAGCTGACCCCTCATTTTTCGTTGATGTAGTTCTTGTCAAAAAAAATGATGGCAGTCGGGTTCTAGGTGTTGACGAAGTGAAGTCAACCCTGGTGTTTTTTTTTCTAAGTGTGTGTTCCCGACCAGTGTTCGGTAAAGATGTATAGTGTTTTTCACAATGTGTGTCTCGGTGGAGACTTTTTGCACAGGCCTGTATTTGAATATTCTTCCTGTATTGAATATTCTTCCATGTGTTAGATTATTTGAAGATGGTACGTACTATAATATTTATGACTGCAGTGGATGTAGCTTATCAGAGATTTTGTTATTGGGCACGTTCTATGAGAAGTGCACCACTAGTCTACAATTAGGCGCTATGAAGAGTCTGAGAGGTAGAGAGATTACTTTGTAGGCCATAGACAGTTTTGTGAAGGAGATTAGGCCATATATATATATATATATTGTGCAGGTTATATTACTGCAGACTGCTGTGTGCGCAGTCTTTCCTTTGAGGAATATTGTGGATGTGCACCACTATTTATTATTGGGCCTTAAGAAGGGATAGCGATGACGATGATTATTCAACTGCCGGGGAGCAGCCTTTGTTGAGAAGGGGAGACTTAGTCTTTTGAGGAAAATCGTTGATGTGCATCTTCTATAAGAAGTGCACCGCTATTTAATAAATTTAATAGTACTGCGATGTGAGCAGTCTTTCTGGATTAGGCCATATGTATGAGGCCCTATTTGAGGCCGTATGTACAACTGCGGTGAACGCAGTTCTTTAAGGAACATGGTGGATGTGTATTTCTATGAGGTGTGCGCCACTAGGCGTTGTGATTGAGCTCTGTGGAGTGTTGGAGCTTCATGAGTACCTTTACTTGATACTTTGTACTTTATGCTGTATGTCGTCTATGTCAGTGTAATTGTATTGTAACGTAAATAAACTGGGCTTTAAACGTTACTCATCGTTCAACGATCCATGAATCCTATGTGTGTCACTGTGATGGATGAATGCACCAGTACACAGTTACTTTGAACATTCTAGGCATAGTAACAGTAGTGACATATTTACAATAGCCCTGGGTGGGCGTGGCCTATATAAGGAGAACCCATTTACGCCTTTATCACTGAACCACACAGTATCTTTAACACTAACTTTATCAACTGAAGGAATAACACAATGGCGTTAACATATCATTTGAACCATATCATTAGGTGGCTTAAAAACTTATAAGATAGCAACAAACGTTATTAATCAAGCAATACATTTGTTCGATAATGGCGTTGTTTACAGACAATACTTAGACAATATATATAAAAAATATAAAAAATAGATAATGGTAGGTTAGTGGGTTACTAAGGGGGGTTTGTGAAGCGAGTGGGGGTTTTGTTTGCGGTGCGATAACGGGGGTTTAGGTTACTAAGGGGTTTTTGAAACGTGTGGCGGATTTTTTTTTTTTTTGTGTTGGTGTGGGTGAGGGCGTATAGTGGGGTGTAGGTTAGGGGAGGATTTTTTGTGTGTGATGTATTGTACCGGTAGTGTGTTTGGTTGTAGGTATCTTAATTGTGTGCTGTAGTTTGTGGGGCTGTCGAATCGTGGGGTGTGTTGGGGTATGGATCTTTATGTGCCGGTATTTTAATTATTGTATATACAATATGTATATATGGGAGTGAAGTGTTAGAGACCTGTACTAGGTCTACCATCGAACTTGCGTCCTGGAAGTGTGTGTGTTGTTTATTTTACATATAGACAGGTATACATATACACGATGTTACAACAGTTAGACGATATATTTAGACAATAAGAAGACGATATATTTAGACAACAAGAAGACGATATATTTAGATATATATTTAGTTAGATATACTAAGACTAACTTTTGTATAGTAATATATTAGTTCGATAATGGTGTTGTTGTTATGTTGTATGTAGACGATATATTTAGTTTTACAGATATATATATATTTAGACATACAAAAAAGTAGACAACAAGAAGACGATTTATTTAGACAATAAGAAGACGATATATTTAGACAACAAGAAGACGCTATATTTAGAGATATATATTTAGACAACAAGAAGACGATATTTATAGACATATATTTAGAACATATATATTTTACAACAGTTATAGGAACAGTTAGACGATATTTAGGTAACAAAAATGAATGGTAGTTAATATATTTTTATTTTTCAAATACTGTTTTGTAGTAACAAAACATATAGGAACATATATTTTATTCAAATAGCAATCTGAGTATATATTGACAAATAACACATAGTGACATGTACAATACTTTGTTATATACATATTTATATTGGAAAGATAGTGTGTATTTCAATTAGCGGTGTTTTGTTACAGTAGTAACATTATCACAGTAAGAAATAAAATATCACCGGGGTACAGCTGCAGACCAGACCTGAGTGGTGTCGTCACATTGTCGTCGTAAAAAATAGAGAGGTGGGTATTGAATATACCTGTAGGTATCTGTATGTTGGTATCTGTGTACATAGTGGAAGACAGAGAGTTTAGATGTTTAGGGGTGATGTGGGGACATTGTCGAGGTACACCTGTCGTTTGATGTAAAAGTAAGACAAAGAGTTGCGGTGTTGCGCATACGTGTATATAACAGAGTTGTGTGTTCAGAACCCAATATTTTTCCCACCCTGTGCTTGTTGTATGTTGAGTACTTCTAAGAATGTATTTTTGTCGATGGTGTTGTGGTGTTTGCTCAATTGATTGGGTAGTCTTGGATATGGTAAAGATAAAAATATGTCGCTGGAATTGGTTCAACATAATATTTAGTATTTGGTCTGTTTAACTGTGCTTGTGTGAGAATGTCGCTATCGTGTAAGTTAGCTACAAAAGACTTGAAATCTGTAATGTTGTTGATTAAGTGAGGCTGTTCTTACACACACGCATTATTATGAAAACCGTGAAAGAAACGGAGGTCATTTGTTTCACTTTGTCTCAAAACGACGTGAAAACTGTAGTTAATCTTGAAGCGTTTTTGTCTGTTTGTGCAAAGGACAGGTCCTAACAGAATTTCCCATTCGATGGGGTCTGTTCTGTCTGGCCTGTGAAAGAAAGTGAATGTAGATAGGTATTTATGGGTGTTTGAATGTGTTTTTATGGTTTGTCAATTATTTGTATAGATTTGTCTAACGTCATCTGGTAAGTCATTTAAACTGTCGTAGTCAAAGGACAACCGACTCTTTTTATTAGGGACTTGTTGGGGACTGGGGATTGTTCGTTTGAGTGGGGTAATCTGGCTTGCTTTTGTAGAGGGAATTGTTGAAGAGGACGCTGGGATGATAGTTGTTGAATAGCGTCCTGAAGGTAGTGTGGAAGTTGAAGGTGTTCTCGTCGAGTCTGTGGCGCCTGCTGCAGCAGCTGATGTTGATATCTGTGGGTTCACTGTTGTTGCTGTGGTGCCTGATAATGAGGCTGTCTGCGGATTCGTCGCTGTTGATGGGGCAATCTGTGGGTCTGAGGTCTGTAGTATTGTCTGTGGGGTTCACCTATGAGTCTTTTGGTGTTACTGTTGGCAACACGAGAAGTATTTTCACCTGATGTTGTTGGTGTTGTGTAGTGGTCGGAGCCTGCTGGCGCTTCTGGGGTTCTGTGTTGAAGTAGAAAGCTGGCTAGGGGGGGGTAAGCAGTGTGTGGGGGGGGGGGTTTTGGTTTTAGGTGACGCAAAGGGGGGGGGGTGTTGGGTCAACACGGGGGGGCTGAGGAAGTCTTTTCCACAGGGGGGTGGACCTCACAAGAGAGCATCAACGTGATGTGCAAATGGTCTTGTTGTGTCGTGATAGGTCGGCGCGCCTGGTGAAGGTCTTCTCGCATCTGGTACATATCAGATTGGTTTGTACCACTGATGTGTCTGTTTGTGTTGAGCCGGACCCATGTTTATTTTCTAAGTGCCGTTGAAGATTATCGGGTCTGGTAAATACTAAACCACAGAAAGAGCACTCATGATTGTGACGATCGTGGGCTGTGACCATATGCCGAGTAAGAGCATGACCCAGCTTGAAAACAGACTGGCAGTGTAAACAGGCAAAGCCCCGTCGTTGAGGTGAAGACATCTGTTGAGTAGGATCAAAAAAGAAGTAAGTCACACATAAAATTAAATATATATAACAACATATATTTAACAAGCAGTTAAAAAATACACAGACAATCTGATAGAGAGAGAAAGAGAGAGAGAGAGAGAAAGAGAGAAAGGGAAAAAATAAACAGGTAAATAAAAAAAACAGACTTATAAATAGTTAGGTATACACACGACTACTCTTCGTTATAACTAGGCTTATTTTTTATTTATTTATTCTGTTATCAAATGAAAGAGGTGTTAACATATCAGAAATACACTGAACGCGTTGTGGAAGCAAAGATATTGATTTAAAAACCACCCGCTCACGAGACAAGTGACGATCTACCCTTTCATTTAAAATAACGAGATTTAAGTACTAACGTGTGTGTTAGTTTCACACGCTTGTTGGTCATAGCAGGACGTCCATCCTTGTGTAGTTCAATATTGTTAAATCTAAAATATACTATTTTCTAAACTATTATGTTGTCTAATTTTCACTGGCTGGTTAGGTAGTTTGTAGTGACTCGGGTCATTATTTATTTTTAAAGTAATATGTTTGTAGCTACTATGAGAAGTTCTTTATAGAATCAGCTTCTGAGTACAGAAATACTCCTCGCGCGCGTGTGTTGTGGAATCACATCAATTTATCGATCTACCCAACCATCTTTGCCCTACAACCGAACAAGTATTTGAAATAGACTATTAGTCTATACAAGTTTAGAGTGTTGTTATCAGAAAGTATTACAAGTTGTAAGTATCACGGATAATTTTTCAAAACCCAAATATAATTTGATTTCGCACGAGTTTAACAATAGACGAGAAACGCAGATAAGGTTTAAACTAAGGAATTTTTTCTCAGTACTATACCTAGCACATAAAAAATAAGTCGGATAATTCTTAACTTAGCTAAACCATACACACATGTAAGAATTTAACAAACAACTGACATTATTATTAAAATACCTATTAGTCTAGACATAATAACTTTGAAAAAAGCTTAACATTTAACAACACTACCTATCGAAAAGTCAAACACACAACCATATTTTTTTTAAAAATAGAGATATTTAACACCCTAACACAGAGTACGCTTAACGAATACACAAGAATACATTTTTTTATTAGATAGAGACACGAGATGTAGATATTTAACATCCTAACACAGAGTACCGAAAAAACAACCAAAACAGATATTTTAAAAGTTATTTAGGGTATATAACCTAGTGAAAACAGCTATATAAAAATATATAACATTTATGTGTAAAATATATATTTTAACTTCCTAGTATTATTATAGGAAAAAAACAGACGAATACACACATACATATTTAGAACTTTGCATAGGTTATTTTTCCAGTCTCTGAGTGTTAAGAAAATATGCCTATCGAAAAAACAACAAAGACGCAACCATATATTTTTTCCACAAAATACGCTTAAACAGTCACAGGCATATATCTTTTAAATACAGAAAACGATAGAAATATTTAACACAAAATACAAATAAAACAGAATAACATACTTTCCGTTGTCTGGTGGTCTTGTTTTCAGAAGGATGTTTCTTGGTTTCAACGTCTGGTTTTTTCAAAACGACTGATCAGAACTAAACGAGGGCTGGTTACAGAATGAGATATATCTAAAACAATTCTTTATTAAGACAAAGATTTGTCGATCAATAGAACGTCGGTAGTACGTTTTTTAAAAATAATCTAATTTACCAGTTTTCACGCGATTGTTTAATTACGGCGCAGCTGTGTTTTTCTAATTACTCGCCTGATCGGAAAATGTTTCCTAACAATTTCATATAAGATAGAATGACAGATGTACGTGTGTGTGTTTCAGAGATCTACACGTACGGCATTGTGAACAAATAGCGGAATCGATATGCAATGTCATTACGGGCATGTTTAATTAGTCGCAGATGTTGCTAAAAACTAATATTCCCTTGTCGAAATATGACTTTTTTTTTACATTTGATTTGTTAAACAACGTCCCACAGCTGTTAAGTTATTCGCGCTAAGGGCCAAGTAAAGACTGTCGGTGTCTGTCTCGCACAACTGAAAGTCTGGCCTATCTACAAATTTATCTAAGCAGTCATAGTAAAACTCTAACATTCTCAATTTAGCGTACTGATACACGAAAAATCCTATCTCTACTGGCAGATCCCAACTAATTGTCTGTTTAAGTCTTTCTACTTCAAAAATGTCGTCCGTCACTAACGTCATTTTCCTAAATCGGGAAGGGGTGGGGGAATTTATTAGGTCAGACGTATCCTCTCCCATCGTGTATGAGACATTCGAGGTGATAGAAATATCCATGTGAGATGATAGACATGTACCAGCGAGAAGATAGAAATATACCCTCGAGATGATAGAAATGTACCCGCGAGATGATAGAAATATGCCCTCGAGGTGCTAGAATCATGCCTGTGAGATGATAGAAATGTACCCGCGAGATGACAGAAATGTACCCGCGAGATGATAGAAGCCAATGTTCAGTTAGTGTTATGTAAATGACCCGCACACAACCGTAGTCTCCAACATAAAAAAAATACTCCCAAAGACCACAATGTCGAGGTCAGTTTCAGCCATTTTAAGAAAACACAACACGCACGTGTTGTACCCTCCCTTGTTTTGGAACCAGATAGATGGCCCGCACAAAACATCGCGCGTAAATTTCTGTTCACGTCACTAGAGCAAAACACAATCGATGAATACAGAAACTTATAAAAGAAACATTCCTTCGTTCATATGTTCGAATCCCGCTACTTAAGGTTTCACTTTTATTTTCATACGGGGAACATCTCGTGATAGGTTTTATATTGTCTCGCAAGCGGTTCAAATATGTGGCGATCACAGAAACGTAGTACATTAAATAAAATGTAACTAAGTATTTGTTCCACTTATCAAACGGGTATCTACGTTTTGTCCTGCAAGTTTCAAACTTTAATGAATCCTTTTCTTCCACTCAACAAAGATGATCCCCAAAATTTTTCTCCCAGGGCTGCTCAAAGGTTCCAACCTGTTGGTAAATAGATAAACTTCCAAATACTTCTTTAAATATTTCTCCCCTTGGTAAACAAAGTTCTTCCCCTTGTCAAAAAATTTCTCCCACTTGTCAAACAAATTTCGTCCCCTTGGTAATCAAATTTCTTCCTCTTGTTATGTTCTTTTGATATGAGACTAGTAATTTCTGTGGACAGAGAGAGTTTGTCATTGATGACAATAATAACTAAATAACTTTGAAAATATCTGTTTTGGTTGTTTTTTCGGTACTCTATGTTAGGATGTTAAATATCTACATCTCGTGTCTCTATTTAATAATAAAATGTATTCTTGTATATTCGTTAAGCGTACTCTGTGTTACGGTGTTAAGGGGCTCCACTACAATGAAAACGATTTTACGTACAAAATATCGATTTTTTACTTTTGAGCTTATTTTATTAAATAATCATCGAGGAATCGATTGAGCAAGGTTCTATAACATAAAAAATGCATTTGATGTATCAAAAAGCATATTGTCGGCACTACCCCCATGCTATAATTTTCAAATTTGTGCCGAAAATGCACGATTTCTCACTAAAACTATCTAACAGAAGAGTCTCAAATTTGGCATGCATTTTTGATATTTTGGTAATTTTCTTTTATAAATTTTTTAAAATTATTTTTAAAAATATTTTTTCACACAAATATAGTTTTTATTTTTTAAATCATTAAAAATAGAATTTTAAACTTATCAAAATAATCATGAGTAGTACACATCTATATCTTTAAAGTAACACATCTGCATTTTTGATATTTTAGTAATTTTCTTTTATAAATTTTAAAAAAATATTTTAAAAAATATTTTTTCATAAAAAAACAGTTTTTTTGTTTTAAAATCATTAAAGATAGAATTTTAAACTTATCAAAATAATCATGAGTAGTACACATCAATATCTTTAAAGTAACAAATCTGCATTTTTGATATTTTGGTAATTTTCTTTTATAAATTTTAAAAAAATATTTTTAAAATATTTTTTCATACAAATATATATTTTTTTTAAATCATTAAAAATAGAATTTTAAACTTATCAAAAACAGCATGTGACAAATTGTTTTAATTGTCAGTCACAATATGTGTGTGCAATTTGATAACGTTTGGTCAATGGTAAACATAAGATTTTTGCTCTTGAAAATTGGTGAAAAACCCAATATGGCGGTTGTTTTTTTGTAGGGGTTACCATGTAGAAGGAAAGAAGAAAAATTAGGCAAGATAAAGGCGAGAGAAGGACCTGCAAGAAGCTGAAGGATGTGCAGCATATAGTCCTGGAGGATTTTAAACACATTCAGCCCCCCAGAATGGAGCATATTGGACAAGACAACTCACTCGGTGACTAAAATGCATTTTTCTCAAAACTAACATTTTATTAACAAAAAATGTTATTTTTTACAAACTATCTAATAGATCAGTCTGAAATTTGGCATGCATGTAGTACACATATATACCTTTAAATTGTCACATGATTTTTTGATATTTTGGTAATTTGCTTTGATATATTTTTTAAAATATTTTTTTTTCATTTTTTTCATACAAATAAAGTGTAATTTTTTTTTAAATTATTAAAATAGAATTTTAAACTTATAACAAAAAGCATGTGACAAATTGTTTTAATTGTCAGTCACAACATGTGTGTGCAATTTGATAAAGTTTGGTCAATAGTAAACATAAGATTTTTGCTCTTGAAAATTGGTGAAAATCCAATATGGCGGATGTTTTTTTTGGTTACCATGGTAACCACATGTTTTTTAACAAAATAAAGTATAGAATTTGGTTCATGGATATATACTGTGTCTATTGAGAATATAAAAAGTTTGAAAATGTTATTAGAACAAAAGTTAGTTTTCACTGTAGTTCTTCTCCTATTTAAAAAAAAATATGGTTGTGTTTTTGACTTTTCGATAGGTAGTGTTGTTAAATGTTAAGCTTTTTTCAAAGTTATTATGTCTAGACTAATAGGTATTTTAATAATAATGTCAGTTGTTTGTTAAATTCTTACATGTGTGATTGGTTTAGCTAAGTTAAGAATTATCCGACTTATTTTTTATGTGCTAGGTATAGTACTGAGAAAAAATTCCTTAGTTTAAACCTTATCTGCGTTTCTCGTCTATTGTTAAACTCGTGCGAAATCAAATTATATTTGGGTTTTGAAAAATTATCCGTGATACTTACAACTTGTAATACTTTCTGATAACAACACTCTAAACTTGTATAGACTAATAGTCTGTTTCAAATACTTGTTTGGTTGTAGCGCAAAGACGGTTGGGTAGATCGATAAATTGATTTGATTCCACAACACACGCGCGCGAGGAATATTTCTGTACTCAGAAGCTGATTCTATAAAGAACTTCTCATAGTAACTACAAACATATTACTTTAAAAATAAATAAGAACCCGAATCACTACAAACTACCTAACCAGCCAGTGAAAATTAGACAACATAATAGTTTAGAAAATAGTATATTTTAGATTTAACAATACTGAACTACACAAGGACAGACGTCCTGCTATAACCAACAAGCGTGTGAAACTAACACACACGTTAGTACTTAAATCTCGTTATTTTAAATGAAAGGGTAAATCGTCACTTGTCTCGTGAGCGGGTGGTTTTTAAATCAATATCTTTGCTTCCACAACGCGTGCAGTGTATTTCTGATATGTTAACACCTCTTTCATTTGATAACAGAATAAAAAAAATAAGCCTAGTTATAACGAAGAGTAGTCATGTGTATATGATGCTTGATGCCATATGATGATGGATGGTATCCGCATGTCTGGTTTTGTGTAGTGTGCAGATGTGTTCAGTCAAACAATGTTCATACAAAAATAACAGGGCAATCCACATAGGACGTCAGTAAACTCACGACGTATAAAGTCAATGATTCTTGTAACAGCCGTTGACGTTTTTCTTCATTATTTATTGTGGACGCCACAGTGACAAAATGGGTACGCGAATATGTAGGCACATCAAACAGTCATTATCACAGCAACATTCAATACAGCAATAGACGGTAGACAGCATTACAATGATGAGTCAGATGCATGTTATATTTCATAGTGCTGTAAATGTAGTCAGGTGGAAAACTCCATCCTTTTCTATAACAGCCAGGAGATAACCAGATGTATGAGATCAGTTCACTCTCCTTAGTCTGACTTCAGCAAGACAGACACGTCTGCCGAAGTATAAATAATGTCCTCAAAAATATCTTCTAGATAATAAAGGTTTTCCAAACCTAGTTCATTTAACAAATTAGCAAGTAATGGTCCTTGGAACATGCATCAACCGATGCAGTACAATACAGCGACATGTGAGCTGGGAAAACATCTCGTGACGACGACTTTCGAAGACAGGCTATGAATCGAAATCGCTCACGACCCAAAATCGATAGAGTTAATGAAAAGTCAATTTACCTTGCTTTCAGGAAATACACAGAAATATCACGCCTCCCGACATGTGGGAAACACTAGAGGTATTATCTCGAATAAACGAAATATCCATTAAGAGGACTACACATCCCTGACAGAACAAAAAATAGCGGAGATCCCCTCTTCAACGAGGCATCTCTTTCGCCATTCAAATCGCTCACTCCACTAGTGGTGGGCGGAAACCGATCGACCAAAAAACAAGACCAGTCATGCGCAGTCCAGCGCAAAAAGACCACAGCTCAAAACTTAACTGCATTCAATACCAACGCGAGAAGACAAATGCTTACCGAGAAAAGTGACTATAAATTTCAAGCAGTTGTTGCCCTTGCGTTATAAAATAGATATTGTAATAAAACGATGTTGCGAGAATTTATCACGCAACAGTATACCTAACTATTTATAAGTCTGTTTTTTATTTGCGTGTTTATTTTTTCCCTTTCTCTCTTTCTCTCTCTCTCTCTCTTTCTCTCTCTATCAGATTGTCTGTGTATTATTTAACTGCTTGTTACTTATATGTTGTTATATATATTTAATTTTATGTGTGACTAACTTCTTTTTTGATTCTACTCAACAGATGTCGTCACCTCAACGACGGGGCTATGCCTGTTTACACTGCCAGTCTGTTTTCAAGCTGGGTCATGCTCTTACTCGGCATATGGCCACAGCCCACGATCGTCACAATCATGAGTGCTCTTTCTGTGGTTTAGTATTTACCAGACCCGATAATCTTCAACTGCAGTTAGAAAATAAACATGGGTCCGGCCCAGCACAAACAGACACATCAGTGGTACAAACCAATCTGATATGTACCAGATGCGGGAAGACCTTCACCAGGCGCGCCGACCTATCACGACACAACAAGACCATGCACTCACTGACGCTGCTCTCTTGTGAGGTCTGTGGAAAAGACTTTTCTCGTATTGACAATCTTCGCGTCCACATAAACCAAAAACACACCGCTATCCCTACCCAGCTTTCTACCTCAACACAGAACCAGCCAGCAGGCACCACCCCAATACCAACAGCATCAGATGCCACAGTAACCCAGACTCATCGGTGAACCCACAGACAATACTACCAGATGCCCCATCAACAGCGACGAATCCGCAGACAGCCTCATTATCAGGCACCACAGCAACAACAGTCAACCCACAGATATCAAAATCAGCTGCTGCAGCAGGCGCCACAGACTCGACGAGAACACCTTCAACTTCCACACTACCTTTAGGACCCTATTCAACAACTCCCATCCCAGCGTCCTCTTCAACAATTCCCTCTACAAAAGCAGGCCAGATTAACCCACTCAAACGAACAATCCCCAGTCCCCAACAAGTCCCTAATAAAAAGAGTCGGTTGTCCTCTGACTACGACAGTTTAAATGACTTACCAGATGACGTTAGACAAATCTATACAAATAATTGGCAAGCCATAAAAACACATGCAAACACCCATAAATACCTATCTACATTCACTTTCTTTTACAGGCCAGACAGAACAGACCCCATCGAATGGGAAATTCTGTTAGGACCTGTCTTTGCACAACAGACAAAACGCTTCAAGATTAACTACAGTTTTCACGTCGTTTTGAGACACAGAGAAACAAATGACCTCCGTTTCATTCACGGTTCTCATAATAATGCGTGTGTGTTAGAACAGCCTCACTTAATCAACAACATTACAGATTTCAAGTCTTTTGTAGCTATATTACATGATAGCGACATTCTCACACAAGCACAGTTAAACAGACCAAATACTAAATATTATGTTGAACCAATTCCAGCGACATCTTTCTATCTTTACCATATCCAAGACTACCCAATCAATTGAGCAAACACCACAACACCATCGACAAAAATACATTCTTAGAAGTACTCAACATACAACAAGCACAGGGTGGGAAAAATATTGGGTTCTGAACACACAACTCTGTTATATACACGTACGCGCAACACCGCAACTCTTTGTCTTACTTTTACATCAAACGACAGGTGTACCTCGACAACGTCACCACATCACCCCTAAACATCTAAACTCTCTGTCTTCCACTATGTACACAGATACCTACATACAGATACCTACAGGTATATTCAATACCCACCTCTCTATTTTTTACGACGACAATGTGACGACACCCCTCAGGTCTGGTCTGGAGCTGTACCCCGGTGATATTTTATTTCTTACTGTGATAATGTTACTACTGTAACAAAACACCACTAATTGAAAAACACACTATCTTTCCAATGTAAATATGTATATAACAAAGTATTGTACATGCCATTATGTGTTATTTGTCAATATATACTCAGATTGCTATTTGAATAAAATATATGTTCCTATATGTTTTGTTACTACAAAACAGTATTTGAAAAATAAAAATATATTAACTAACATTCATTTTTGTTACCTAAATATCATCTAACTGTTCGTATAACTGTTGTAAAATATATATGTTCTAACTATATGTCTATAAATATCGTCTTCTTGTTGTCTAAATATATATCTCTAAATATAGCGTCTTCTTGTTGTCTAAATATATCGTCTTCTTATTGTCTAAATATATCGTCTTCTTGTTGTCTACTTTTTTGTATGTCTAAATATATATATATATGTAAAACTAAATATATCGTCTACATACAACATAACAACAACACCACTATCGAACTAATATATTACTATATAAAAGTCAGTCTTAGTATATCTAACTAAATATATATCTAAATATATCGTCGTCTTGTTGTCTAAATATATCGTCTTCCTGTTGTCTAAATATATCGTCTAACTGTTGTAACATCGTGTATATGTATACCTGTCTACATGTAAAATAAACAACACTTCCAGGACGCAAGATCGATGGTAGACCTAGTACAGGTCTCTAACACTTCACTCCCATATATACATATTGTATATACAACAATTAAAATACCGGCACACAAAAACCCATACCCCAACACACCCCACGATTCGACAGCCCACAAACTACAGAACACAATTAAGATACCTACAACCAAACATACTACTCGCTTCACAAACCCCCCTTAGTAACCCACTAACTTACCGTTATCGATTTTTGATATTTCCCGTCATTATCGATTTTTATATATTTTTTATATATATTGTCTAAGTATTGTCTGTAAACAACGCCATTATCGAACAAATTTATTTCTATATAACAAGTCATGCGTCTCATCGTCAGAGGAAGTCCCCCGGTTACAATATATCGCTATATAAATAGTCATCACCCTCCGACTGAAATTCCTCCGCCTGAAATCGATAGAGTATTTTGCTATATAAAAGTCATCACCCTCCGCCTGAATGCTACCTAAGTCCGCCATTGTATACTACTCTCGATTTCTAAACATTATTTAACTTAACATGTAAAAAACGATAGACCACGTGAAGCAAACGTGATCATTGATTCCACCAGTTTAATTCTGTTGTCAGATTCAGATATTTTCCTGATAACAGACTGGATGAATTAACAAGGTAGACAAACTTAATACAATAATAACTTCTTTTATCTCTCCTAAACCTAGCATTAAGTTTCTGTGTTGAAATAGAGTACGGTAACAATAAAAGTAACATGCCCTGACGAAATTGAACAAATAATTCATATCATTATCATCAGCTGCCATCTCCACAACGAAGGTTGGCTGTAAAGGATCTCCAACGTCTTCTGTCTCTAATCTTGGTGGTGCACTCTGATAGACTCTTTCCTGTCCATCTCTTGATGTTATCTTCCCACTTATAGCGCTGTCTTCCCCTTGCACGTTGGCCTTCACTTCTCCCTTCTATTATGGTCTTCTGAAAGGTGTTATGTCTTTTTTATGTGGCCAAAGTATTTTAGCTGCCGAACTTTGATCTCCCTCATTAGTTCTCTTTTCATACCTAGATTTTCCAGGACTTCCTTATTTGTTTTCTTCTCTTTCCATGAGATACGCCCCATTCTTCTATATATCCACATTTTAAGAGCCTCAATTCTTTCTTTCAAATGCTTATTCATCGTCCATGTTTCTGCACCATAGAGAAATGCAGAATATATATAACACTTTATGATTCTCAGTTTTAATTTGTGAGACAACTGTTTAGATGTCAGTATATGTTTCATGTTCTTGAATGTAGCTTTGGCCATTCCTATTCTCTTCTTGATTTCTGTTTCACATCTGTTATCATCTGTTATTGTATGACCAAGATATACGCTGCTCTTGATTTGTTCCAGGATTTTCCCATTTACGCTTATCTTTAATGTGGGTTTATCGTCTGTTTTGCTAATTATCATAGTTTTTGTTTTCGCAATATTAATGTCGAGTCCATATTCATGACTTATACTGTTCACTTGCTTCACTAGTTCTTGTAACTCCTGTTCGCTTTCAGCTAATAACACGGTATCATCTGCATATCTAAGGTGTTTTATTGACCTTCCACTGATGTTCATTCCTGGTATTTCCTGTATCTGTTTGAAATTTTTTTTTCGGTGCATAGATTAAATAGGCAGGGGGACAGCACACAGCCTTGTCTGACACCTCTTTTTATGTCTATGTATGGTGAATAATTCCTTCCAGATCATACTATGGCAGTTTGCTCCCAATAAAGGTTACTGAGTATGCTTATATCTTATAATTCACAACAACGATTCAATTTAGTAACTGTACAGAATGTTAAATTGCATGGATTGTTTGATATTTCTTTTTATATTTTTCAAATACACTTTTAAAGTTTTCAACATTTTCTGAATAATTTTACTTCGTCGTCACCATTTGTCAGACAACATATTAAAATTGTATTCATGCACAAGCTGATCGTGGTTATAGTTTCATGTTAGTTCTCTGTATAGGACATAAATGTTCAGGACATAATTTTGTTTCAAACAACTCCGTTTTATAATGTTTTATGAAATTATTCACAATTATTTTTTTAAAGACTGTGTTTGTATCTGCTACTTACAGTATTTGTTACTATTACATTACTGAAGTTTTCGTTTTGTACAACAAGAGAATTTAGATTTCCGACAAAGACTTTTATTGTTACAATTTAAAGCTGCTACAAATTTTTGTTTGTAGCTTGACTGTCTAGCAGATGACATTTTAGGAACTTGAACTTATAGACAGAGCTGAGGAAGACAGCACAAAATATAACTCGGTGATGAGCAACTATTATGGCTCATATGCTCTACGTGGAACGATAAATATAGAAAATGATGATACTGAACTGTTTGAATGTTGTACTGGTATGTTTAATTATCTTTCCATTGTGTACACGGCTTTTATAAGCTGACTATAAAAACATAAAACTGTGTGTTCTTTAGTGCTTAATATTTCATGTCTGTCTTATGAATATATATATATATATATATATATATATATATATATATATATATATATATATATATATATATATATATATATATATATATATATATATATATATATATATATATATATATGTTGTTCAAAAAAAGAAACGCAACATTATTGCAGTGGTAATGGACACCAAATTTCAAACTTGTACCAACATTTTATTTTACGGAATTAATGTTTTAATCTTGGCATGAAGAAACTTTCAGACTTTAGCAATGAAATGATTTCGTTAAATTTGGTTTGGACTTTTATTCTTTGCGACTGAGGCCTCCGTTTCAGTAAGGTGTATGGCCTCCTCTGGCCTCTATCAGAGAACGACATCTCCTTGACATGGCTCCGATTAGCCGTTGGATCTGTTGTTGTGGGATGGCTGCCCACTCTTCCCGCAGTGCAAGAGACAACTGTTGGAGATTGGCTGGAGCCACGTCTCGCTGGCGGAGTCGTCTGTCGAGTTCATCCCATAAGAGTTCTATGGGGTTCATGTCTGATGACATGGCTGGCCACGGAATGGTCTGGACGTTGTTGTCAGCAAGAAACTGGGTGGTAAGTTGTGCCACATGAGGTCGAGCGTTATCCTGCTGAAAAATCGACCCTCGTGCAGCCAGAAGTGGAAGGACTTGAGGACGAAGAATTTCAGCAACGTATCGTTGGGCATTCAGGCGTCCTTTAATTTGCACCAGGTCACTTCTTCCCATGAAGTTGATCGCACCCCACATCAGTACACCTCCACCACCATGTGGAGGAGCCTCATCAACGCTGTTCTGGGCGTAGCACTCATGGACTCTGCGGTAAACTCTTCTCCGTCTTTCGTGTTGCTGGAGCACAAAAAATGATTCATCACTAAACCAAACCCGTCTCCAGTCATTCCCGACGGTCCATTGACGATGCTGGTTTGCCCACTGCAGTCGGTTCTGGTGATGCCGGTCTGTAAGAACAGGACCTCTGTAGGGTCTTCTAGCCCAAAGACCAGAGTCGTGCAGCCGGTTCCTGACCATTTGATCTGAAATTCGACGAGCTGCTGACATTGACTGGACTGTGGAGGACACAGATGCAAGTCGATTCCTGAGGTGACGCAGCCGTATGAAGCGGACTTCGGCAGGAGTTGTGACTCTGGGGCTTCCACTGCGCGGCCGGTCTGCCACTGAGCCAGTTTCTTGAAATCGCCTCCAAAAGCGACTAATGGTGCTTCTAACCACATTAAATTGTCTGGCCACTACACTTTGTGACTGTCCAGTGTGTAAACGTCCAATGATGATGAGTCGTTGTTCTGTAGTGAGATGAGCCATACTTGTGCATTGAATTTTCAACTAAATTTATTCGAGGAGCGTCAATCTTTTACAGGCATTCAATAATATGGTCAGAGAGTTTTGTGTTCAGTAAGTTTCACGGGATTCTCATGAACCTATCACGAGTTATTGTCAAAAATATTGTTTTGACCTTGACCTCTTTCATGACCTCACGAATCATGAGGTGAGTACAATTCAGGTAACCACGAGAAGTTAATGACCAGCTGGACACAGTCGATAGGTTGACTGATGTCCAATCAGCGAATATCTTTTATAAAAGTAACATCAAAAAAGTTGCGTTTCTTTTTTTGAACAGTATATATATATATATATATATATATATATATATATATATATATATATATATATATATATATATATATATATATATATATATATATATATATATATGTGTGTGTGTGTGTGTGTGTGTGTGTGTGTTTGTGTGTGTGTGTGTGTGTTTGTATGTGTGTTTTATTTATTTCTAACATCTTTTGAACTCTGCTCATTAACATTGTGTAACTTATTGAGGGTTATATCCCCTGCTCTGCAGTAGTATGTCGATGATGACCAATCTCCGAGTAAAAGAATAAAGGTTATCAAAAGTATTAACCGTCCATCAAGATTACTGTTGGCAGAGTTGTACATAGAGTAATGGTGGTTGTATTCTAGGGAGTCTCGCAGGAAATTCTAGAATGAGGTTTATAACAATTCACTCATCTAAACTGCTACGGACTTAATATTGTCCGATAATTCTTTGAGAAAATATTTTGACTCGTATTTTATGAACCACCGGATGAAGATGATTCAGCAAAATACTAATTTAATAGCTCAGTCTCTATATGCATTTTCTTTAAATTTGTCATACGGTCGCAGACATATAATTATGTTAATAGTGATTAATTCAACTCTAGATTTCCATTTACATAAAACAGGTTTAAAATTAATTATTTATTTAACAAGTTTAACATGAATAAAGTTAATTTAAGAAACAAATACACAATTTAGTGCATTTTGTCATCACAGGTTGATATTGTGGTTTGCAACAAAATAAAAAAGGAGTCAACAGCTGAGTTTCTACTGAGTCTTCTTTTTCTTCCTTGATCCTTAGATGCCACAAGTAAAAGCAGTCAGTGACCATCACGTCTGCTTCCACTTTGCTCAGTCGGCGGCCATCCTTTGTGCAGTGTCTAAGCTCTGGTTGATTCTTTGCACCGCGGCCTCCCAGTTCTCTGCCAAGTTGTTTTTGGTCGGCCTCTCTTTCGCTTTCCTTCAGGGGTCCATAGCATAGCTGTTCTTGTGAAAGCATCAGGGTCTCTTCTGAGGACTGGCCAACCTAACTCCAACATCTGCATGCTATGATGGTGTGCATATCCTCTTGTTTGCTCCGAGTAAACAGTTATTTTTTGGTGATGGTATTCAGCCAAAAGATTCCGAAAATTTGTATTAGGCGGATTGCTTGAAAAGAGGACAATTCCGACATTTCCTTCTCTGTAACTCTCCACTATTTCACACCATTAAAAAGCATACAAAATACAAATATCTCATATAATCTTAATTTTGTGTTTGTGCTGTACTGAGAGGACTTCCAGGATTTTTTTAGGCTAGCAAAGACTGTTCTCGCTTTATTAATCCTGTTGTTGATGTCTTTGCCTGTTCCGACGTCTGGTGTTAATATTCATCCTAGGTATGTAAATGTGTTTGTCTGTTCCAGCTTCTGGTTCCTTATTGTTATGGGCTGAGGATTTCCCACATTAAGTACCATGACCTCTGTCTTCGATAGGCTGATGTTCACACCCACCTGCTGGATACACTTATTCAGTCTATCTGTTTTTTTCTTAGATGTGGTGATGTGAATGTGCGAGTAGTAAAATGCCATCTGCATATTCCAGATCTCCCAGTGTAGAAAACGTCGTCCATCTAATTCTTCTTGGACTTCCCTCTCTTGTCTGGCGCATCACCCAGTCTATGACTGTTGAAAAGAAAGGGCTTGATAAGGGGAATCCCTGTCATAGCCCTGTCTTCACCTCAAAAGTTAAGTTGCTCTGCCCAACACTTCATGTAACGTTAGCACAGTGGCTTTTTATCATGGTAACAGTGCAGCTGAGAATTCCATAAGCCCTCAGTTTTTTTCATAGGTGTGTCTGTGTATGCTTGTCAAAAACCTTTTCAAAATAAACAAAGTTATTGTATAGCGGTCTCTGTCAATCTGAGCAATGCTCTATAATGTTCATGAGGGTGAGTATGTGATCTACACATCTTCTGTTCTTTCTCAATCCTGCTTGTTCTTTCCTCAGTATGGTGTACTAACTTTGACATTCTCTGGATAATTGTCCTGCCTAGTATTTTACTGGTAACTGACAGAAGAGTAATGCATCTCCTTCTTGAGCATTTTGGCAATTATTTCTTTATTCCACTCCTTAATTAAGTGTTGTCTCTGTTTTCCAGACTTGTGTATATATTGGTTCTAATATTTCTTATGCTCGTTCAGAGTCTGTCTTATATAACTCAACATTTAAATTGTCGTGACCAGGAGCTTTTACAATCTTTAATCTTTTGATAGTTCTGATGATTTCTTCTCTTTGTGGAATGTCCGTATTTACGTCTATATCATTTTCAGCCTAAGAAACATCAACTGCATCTCTGGTGGTTCCTTATTCAGTGTTTATTTGAAGTGCTCTGCCCATCTTGTTTCCTGCCTTTTGTAAATAAATATTCGACAAACATAAAGGTATGTTTTGCAGGCACTCGTGAGAAATAAAGAAATAGAAAACAAGACAACAGAAAAACAACAGACGTGAGTGGATTACCCGGGACTCAAACCCAGGACCTTCCGTGCGACACCTCCGCCAAGCTATGCAAACAAATCACACTATGCTGCTTTCCTTATATATTGTTGAAAAGGTGTTGAATTTCTGGTCATCAGACGCTGTCTTTTCCTGACTCTTGGCAATTTGATTTCGTCTCTTTACATCAACGACACAAGTTTTTCTAGTAAGGGGGTTCTACAGTTTGATGATGTCATATCTTTTCTGTTTACTTGCAGTGGTCCAGCAGCTCTGAGTTGTACTGAGTACTTAGCTCGAAATGGGCTGACCAAGATTGTCGCAGATTACTGGGTGCGTCACTGTTGGTCCTTAGAGGTGTTTTAACTGATCCTTCTCTTCAGGAGTCGAATGCTTTGGTAGCAGCATGTTCCTTACGGCAAGGTCAGGGTAATTACTCACGTTACCTAATCAACATTCTACAATACCGGTCTGGTGTAGGTGTCTACCATACCAAAAAACTGAGATTAAACTAATGCCTCCTTAAGTATCGCGTCAACTGATAGAAACATCAGGCACCCTCCACTTCCCTCCCACATTTCATCTTCCTCAGAATTTTGCATGATTTTCCTGGGCTTTAAATTAGAACCCATCGAGTCGGAGGAAGGTGATTAAGGAGAGCGGAAGGCGAAAATGTATTCTGTTCATAAATAATATACATATAAAACTTATTTCAAAAGGTGGTCATAAAAATATATATATATATATATACATAACGAGATTATCATCATCAATTCCCTAAACTCTATGTAGCTTGATACTACATTTATATTGTTTCCTTGAGAGAAACCGGCACAAAGCAGTCATCAGCTTTTACAGTGGTGGTTTATGGAACAGTTCTTTTATATGATGAGACTGCCAACTACTTGTTCAATTATACACTTACAAGCAAATTATATATGTCAAAAGCAAATATAAAATGGTAAAATTTACATATTGCTACTTACCCCAATTTGATCCATACTTTATCAGGCAACTGTTTAAGTTACCGTCGTTTTCATATGCGTTAGTTGTCTAACTTGATACACTTGAGTATGGTTTCTAGGACCTGGGGCGTTAAGTATTAATGCTGGAGTTTGCTAATTCTTTTAATTTTGAAAGTGCTCCCAGTTCTTTCGCCAGTTCTGTAGTGG
This sequence comes from Oreohelix idahoensis, assembly GCA_024509875.1. NCBI lineage: Eukaryota > Metazoa > Mollusca > Gastropoda > Stylommatophora > Oreohelicidae > Oreohelix > Oreohelix idahoensis. The sequence goes on along the minus strand of JAMPIV010011683.1, from coordinate 23,193 downwards.
AATTCTAAATTTTTCTTGTTATTCTGGCTGTCTATGATTTCTTCTTGACCAAGATTGAATACAATGTAGAAAGGTTAAAATGCTTTAGGTTTTAAGCGGAATTTCGGACCCTGTACTCTTGCCTCACCGGACCTTCTATTGATTTAGATCCAGTCATAATAATGTACAAATGTTGCTCCGTGAGGTTTATGGTGGGTGAAACCCGATGAAATTAATTTTCATTTCCAATCTTAAATAACCCTCATGGTAAGGAGTTTGATTTTGGTAAGGGTTTCCCCATCCTCCTCATATGAACATTATCACCTACTTATATAAGGTATTACCGTACCCTCTAAGAGTCATAATTACCAAAATCCTGCCATGATTTTTGCTACTGATAATGTCTTTCGAGGTTGTACTAATTACATCGTTGTTTACTAGAATGATTAATCTCGGCGGAAGTGTTATATCATTTATATGCCTTGATTTGAAATTGTATCAAGATTGTTACTCCCCGGACAACATCCCTGGCCCGAAATTATTTCCCATTGTCCAAACTTTTCCATTTGTCATGTCCAGACAGAGCGGAAGAATAGGCCTTGTATTTGTGCAGTCATGCTTGTAAAATTAACTCGTTACTATAAAATGTCATCTGTTGTCCTATTATCAGACTCGTTCCCCATATGATTTTCAATCAAGTTATTAAGACTATCAGATATGTTGCGGTCTACCCGGAAGGCGTTTCGTGATCTGACAGGCGATAGTTCACTTAATACCTCCACTCCTGATGTCCAAAAAAAAAATAAACTTCACAGCGAACAAACAGAGGTCAATGCGTCATTGTCCATTAGCTTTCGCATAAGCGCCGATGAAGGTAACCAGGTCCGAAGTGTCCTTACGAAGTTTAAGATTATTATCAGTTAATATTGATGTAGAAGTAAAGAAGTCACTAGATGCTGTGAAAAATGATGCTCACATGAATAATGGCAGTGAAAAGTGGAGTGGAGACAGGAAAATTGGAATACAGGATGGGACGTTCTTTACGTTACATAAATGTACACTTTAATATTCAAAAATAATATGATTAAATAGATGTACGTATATTCCTAGTTGTTGTTTTATTATGTATGGGTCATTTGGTGAATCTTGAATGAACCTTGCATGTAAATGTTGGAAATTGCACGCTTTAACATTGAATATTTCTATACTTTATGTGTTTAAATATCTGAGTATTGTAAAGTTTAAGTGGTGTATTCTTCTATAATTTTTTTGATAGCAGTGTATGTATTGACCTATTGATGATTTCTGAAAAGGTAAAAACACAAAGGAAACTTACTATTCATATTAGAAGGAAACAATCTGTATTCTTTGTGCATGTTATGAGAAGAAGAAATTTTGTATACATGGTGACAACAGAAAAGATTGAGAAATAGAGAAACAGGACGACAAATAGAAAAGATACAGGACAATTAAACATCACGTCACGGCAAGAAGTCAACATCAGAGTTGATAGAGAGTACTAGAGGCGACGAGTTATGGAGAAACAACATCAGAGTTGATAGAGAGTACTAGAGGCCACAAGTTATGGAGAAACAACATCAGAGTTGATAGAGAGTACTATAGGCGACACGTTATGGAGAAACAACATCTGAGTTGATAGAGAGTACTAGAGGCCACAAGTTATGGAGAAACAAGATCACTTACGTCATCAAACATGGTGCTTGAAGAAGAAGAACTATTTGACTTGTGTGTACACACGTTTGTACTGTCATATTAAATGTTTGAAATGTGTATGCTTAATTACCAAAATACTGTCTACTTAAGTCATTTGTATATATTTCTGCTTAACTAAAATATTAAAATATTGTACGTTCAGCCGTATTTTTTGTAATTCTTTGCTTGAATTGTATAATGCATTTTATGAGACTCCAGTTAAAATGAAATAAGTGTAAGTTATTTAATGAGATGCCAATTAAAATGAGATAAGTGGCACGGTGTTTTTTTTTTGAGACGTCGATCAAATAGGACATAAGTCAAAAGTGAGCTGTTACGTACATTTATTACCTAAGGGGGTAGTCTTCGGTCCTGCCAAATGTACGCACCAGTCTCGATATAGTTATATTATTTGTGCGGTCGAATGATTCGCGCACTGACGTGCACAAAGCAGTGTGAGTTGCTTTGGGACGCACGGGTAACCTAGTTGAGTAGTTTCTGACGTCATGATTTGGAGGGGCAACATGGACCTTGTTTATGTCCGTGATTGATATATTATTATTGTATTCATGGCACGTTTATGGAAGCCATTTATTCTAGTGATCTGTATTGGTCTTCAGGTCGAAACCAATAGCAGCAATGTCACGTAAGTTATCGCCCCACTTCTTATTGTATGCTGTATTGTAAGGCCGCTCTTATACTAGTCTAGCGGGAATATGTTATTCCTAGAATGGACCTACAGAGTCGCTAGCCTTTAGGATTCGTATCGTAGAAGAAGGATTCCTACGAGTGGGAAAGAAGTTAATTTGATTGCAGTATTCATATGTGTAAACGCCTTCATTGTAATGCCAAAGTCGTGGCATGATTTTGAGAGGTTAGTTAAAACCTAAAGATACTAACTCAGATACCTCTTCATATATGTACCATTGAATATACATTGAGACTACGTTATATGGAACTATGTCTTGGATAGAAACAGTCTCTTATTGGACGAATGCGGGAGTTCGTGGTATGGGAGTACATGCTTAAGTGGATGACCTCAAGCAAGGTCAACGGACATTCCCTTGCTGTTAAAACCTAGTATGAATATTATTGGATTCTTATTACTTACGTGAGAGAGAGGATTTTAGATATGAATGACCAGAGATGTATCGTTTTATCGGAACTGTCACTACTATGTATAAATTGTTCATCGTACCTGTCAAGGAACATTGTACCGTCTTGTCAAACGTCTTCGTACCACGTAATAAATTATAATAACTTTACCGACGAGTTGAGTATGATCATGTTGGCCTGATTTGCCTTCCACTCGTTGAAGTTCTGTTGGATAGCTCTTCATCTAATTTTCATTCTACATTCGCGTCAAGATGCTAGTACACTGGTACATCTGCTACTAGCTATCATGTTAACCGAAAAGAGCGCTCAACAGTAAATGGTGGCCAGTGTGGTCTGGAAATCAATAATTTCAAAGGAAACGTACCCTATACAAATATCGGTTGAATGGAGGATTTGAACTTTCAAGGCGACAACATCTTGGAATCTACTGTGTTGGTGAATCACAATCAACTTACGGACAGGGTCAAGGTCATCAATCAACATCCACGTCAGGTTGTACAGTGACTGACTACCTTGGAATCACCTCTTCGTCAGTATTGCGTGCGAGCTGTGGTCTAATACTCAGAACGAAGTATTTTATCCTCAAGCGTACATCCACGGAGACGAGGCACATTGATTTTTTAACTGCACGCGAGATGAGTATAACGTGTTTTCGTTGTACACTTTATTACGTTTAGTTGTGCCTCATGTAGTTATGTCCACATTTATATTTTTCGTTTTACATGTTATATGTGTTGTATTCTTCGTGGGAGGTAGGGAGGTAGATCTGTCGAACGAGATCCATCTCGAAGCCAATTCGGGCTCTTCGTCAGACGTTCTGTAGGGCTCATCTTGTAAGTTTCAATTGAGTGATAATTCCGGTACAAGGCTAGAAACCTTGCCGAAGTTCCGATCGCTAGTTGTCCCTTATAACAGTATCTGTTTAGCTGTTTCGTCACGTTTTTTATTGTTGTTTTCGTAGTTATTTTTACTCGTATTTAGTTTTATGATGAATTTTGTTTGTATTATGTGTCCGTCTAATCTTCCTGTCGTTCAGTTTTTTACAAAGCATATGTTTTTATACTGTGGTGTCAATTGTCTTGTGCATTATTGGATCGTAGATGTCATCGTAATTTTTTACGACATTCTATTTTAGTTCTACATTTTCATTTTATTTGATTTCTACGACTGTAGTCATTTGTCTTGATTATCGTGTCGTGTCAGAATTGTGCTATTGTCTGTCACGTTATTGCTTTCACAAAATTACATGTTATAAATTACATTATTAATTATTAATATTATTGCCTATTATATAACTTGATTTTACCGTTCTAGGACATGAACGAAGACCACTAATTGTAGTAACACTTTTAAGTAGTATTATTACATAATAATATTGAATAATGTCTACCTTAGACTATTTCATTAAGCAAGCAAAAGCTCTTCAGATGGCTCCCGATGAAGTAAAAGCATTTGCACTTGCAGAATATAAGAAAGCTCAAGAAATAGAAGCCGAACAGAGAAAGTTAGAAACTTTAAGACTAGAAAAACTTCAATTTGAGGCAGATCAAAAACGGATTGAGTCAGAGGAGAATGAGAAAAAAATGAGATTAACTGCTGAGGAGGATGAAAAGAAGAGGAAATTTATAGCTGAGGAAGAGGAGAAAAAAATGAGATTAGCCGCTGAATTAGAAGAGAAACGATTTCAGAAGGAAATGGAAAATAAACAAAAGGAAATGGAAGAAAGAAGATTAATAGCTGAACAAAATACATTACGACTTCAGCTTGAGATGGAAGAGAATGATAGAAAACGACAGCATGAACTGAAATTAGCAGAGTCAGAATATGAGAGACTTAGGTTAACTCAGGAAGCTAATTCTCAGAGAACGTTTGAAAGCCAAACTTCATCCAGACATGATCATTTTAAGGAAATTCACCTTAAATTACCTAAATTTAATCCCCCGTCGGATGACGTAATATTTTTCCTATATAGATTTGAGGCCACTTGTAGGTCTTATAACGTGGATAAAACACTGTATTGCACATATTTATCCAGGTTACTTACTGGGGATGCTTTAGCAGTTTATCATACTACCAGTATTAATGAGAAGAATGATTATAATGCTCTTAGAGCCGCACTTCTGAAGAAATTTCAAATGTCAGAAGATGAATACCGATTAAGATTTCGTACATTGCTACCGCAATCAAGCAGAAATTTCAGTGATTTTCTGTCACAAATACGACTCACCCTCGAAAGATGGATCGAATTATCCAAAATTGAAAAGTCGTATGAAGGTCTCTTCGATTTACTGATGCGCGATAAGGTACTATCGTCTGTAAATCCTACATTTCTCGCAGTTTTACACGAACGGAAACCTTTATCAATGAAAGACTTAGAAGAACATGCAAAAAATTTTTGCACTGCTCACCCACCATGGATCTGAGTAATGCACAGATTAAGAGTGAATTGCCTGTTGCTTTTGCAGCACAACAAAACAATTTTTCACGCAATCGTTCCTTTAGTACTGACAGGTATGTCAATAAGGGAAATAATTACAATTTTAACAATGATAACTTTTACAAGGGGAAGCAATTTCAACAATCTGCTCCATTTAATGTTTCTTGGAACCAAGCTCACAGATCGCGAGATTTTGGTAACAATAATTTTAAAAATAATCAAGGACATTATAATAAACAAAACTGGAGATCAAGATCTCAGGGTCCACAAAACAGACAAGGTTCTTGGAATAAAAATTTTAAAGAACAACATAACTTTAATTATACAAATTATCGGACTCATCCGAATTTTAACTCTAGTAGAAACGACAATTATGGCAATTTTAATGCAAATAATCAAAATCGATCGCGTCGGAGAGATAGATCGTCGAGTAATACGGGTAGACATTCTAATGTCGCTTTAAGTGATACACAGGCTAACATTGAACAGGGTAAAGTAACTGAAACTCACAATGCTATGTCTTGTTCTCTTGATTGTACCCAGGTGAAAGACTGTCCAGAATGCTCGACTCTTTTCCAGCCTAAGGCGATCACGACGCTGCGTTGCGGACATACCTTGCCTAGTCTACCTGTAGTCTGTACGGCCACTGCTGCGTCAGTACACCAGGGACAGGGCTCTCTTAAGTTTAACAAGGGATTTGTCAACAATATTTCATGCTCTTTCCTATTTGACTCAGGTTGTAGCACTGTGGGCGTCCGGACTTCGCTGATCAACCCAAGTTGTGCCACGGGCAGGGTTGTCAAGTGTGTGACTTTTGGTGGCACCGTTGAAACATTTCCCACTGCTATTATTGACCTTAACACACCATTTTTTTCAGGAAAGATCCAGGCATGTCTCCTTCCGAATCCAATTTGTGACGTAATACTGGGTCGCATACATGGTATTAAAGAGTGTACACCACAGCAAATTGCTGAATGGGAAGAGCGACATATTCAAACTGCAAATGCAGTAGTGACTAGAGCGCAAGCTACTAATATGTCGCATGATACACCTATTGAACCTACAGTTCATACTACTTGTGATGATGATGCTCCTATTTCACGGGAGTTGTTTGCAACATTGCAAAAGAATGATGATTCATTAAAAAAAAATTTTCAGTATGTGAACAAAAAGAATACCAGCAACAAACTTGCAAAATCTAGACATGACTTTATACTTAAAAATGGGATTTTGGTTAGAGTAATACGGGAAAAGGATTCATCCCTATGTTATCAGATCTTAGTCCCATCCTCTATGAGATCTCTTATATTACGACATGCGCATGACTCGCAATGTGCGGGCCATATGGGTTTTTCGCGTACCAAATCCAGAGTGCTTTCGGCATTCTACTGGCCAGGTGTCCATAGGGACATCACTCTCTACTGTCGGTCTTGTTTGATATGTCAGGAAGTTAAGGTACGGGTCCATTTCATGCGGCTCCTATTCAAGCTGCGGACATCCCGATTAGACCATTTGATAAAATGGCTATAGACATTATTGGTCCGATGCTTCCATCTGCTAGAGGGCATACGCATATTCTTACGTGCATTGATATGTGCACTCGTTGGCCTGAGGCCATCCCTCTCAAGAACACTTCATCTGCCAGTGTAGCAGAGGCATTGATGTTAATCTTCTCACGCATTGGTTTTCCACGGAAAATCTTGTCGGATCATGGGGTTCAGTTCATTTCTGAATCCATGTCTCAAGTTATGAAGACATTAGGTATAGAAAGATCTCTTAGTTCTATTTATCATCCGATGTCAAATGGGTTAATTGAGCGTCTCAATAGGACACTCAAGCAGTTGTTGGGTAAGATGACCCAAGACCATCCCCAAGACTGGGATCGGGTCATACCCGCGGCTCTGTTTGCGTATCGCGAAGTACAAAATCAAGCCACGGGGTTTTCTCCATTCCAGCTAGTTTTTGGCCACGCGGTCCTATGTCGTTAATCCACGACTTATTGGTTGACGAAAATATTGAAGAGGAAACTCAATCCTCTTATGAGTATGTGATCTCTCTGAGAAAGAGAATCATAGATGCTTGTAGACTAGCTACTGCATCATCCGAACAAGCCAAAGAAAAAAGCTCGTCTATTTGCAAACAAGTATAGACGTCTTCGCCAGCTTATTCCTGGTGACGAAGCTTTTGTATTACTCCCTGCGCATAACAATCGTCTTTTAATTACCTGGAGAGGTCCTTTCAGGATCATCTCAAGAATATCCGATGTCGACTACATCGTTGATGTTAATGGTAAACATAAAACCTTCCACATTAACATGTTGAAGGAGTATTACTCACGTCCTGATTATCTACAGTCAGTGTTCCAGGCAACTGACGATCCTACACCTCCTATTCAACACTATTCTAGTTTGTCAGTCATCCAAGAAGAAGAATCTTCTTTCGATGATGTACAACTACCAATACCAGTTGTACCACTCCATTCCACTGAGAAATGGAATGATGTTACAATCTCATCTACTCTTTCGGCTGATCAACGTCAGCAAGTCTCTAATATTCTACACTCGTATGAGGATGTCCTCACTGACATCCAGGTCATACGTCAGTCATCCAACATGACATTATTCTGACTGACGATACGCCTATTCGAGTTCGCCCATATCCTATCCCTTTACACTTTCGTGATAAGGTTGATAAGGAATTGGATGAGATGCTTCAATTAAATATAATTGAACCATCTTCATCACCATATTCTTCTCCTATGGTAATCATTAGGAAGAAGGACAACAATATACGTCTTTGCGTAGATTACAGGAAATTAAACAAAGTTACAAAATTCGATGCGGAACCATTACCTCTTTTAGACGACTTATTGGAGAGGTTATCTCATGCAACATTCTTTTCGAAATTTGACCTTTCAAAGGGCTATTGGCAAGTGCCACTCACGCCTAAAGCAAAGCCATTCACCGCTTTCTCGACGCCACGGGGTCTTTTTCAATGGAATTTTATGCCATTCGGATTAATGAATGCGCCAGCTACCTTTGTACGCATGATGCGCCGCATATTGTCTCATCGTCCCGATGTCATTACTTATGTAGATGACATCTGTCTTTTCAGTGACTCTTGGGATGAACATATTCATGGATTAAAAGCTTTACTTTCTACCTTACGGGATTATAACTTAACAGCGAAACCTTCAAAGGCTTTTGTCGGTTTTCATGACATCTCATTTCTGGGTCACCGCATAGGTCATGGTTTCATGTATACAGATGACAGTAACGTCTCTAAAATTTTAAACATCTCAGCACCTAAGACAAAAAAACAAGTTAGGTCGCTTTTAGGACTAATACAGTTCTATTCAAAATTCATCCCTCATTTGTCTACTATAACTGCACCTTTGTCGTCTCTACTGAAGAAAGGCACATCTAATGTAATAAAGTGGTCGCAGGATCACCAAACGACGTTAGACTATATAAAACAATTTTTTTCAAATGCACCTTTTTTGAGGTTGCCTAACAAAAATCTCACCTTCATTCTTCGCAGTGATGCTTCTTCCTACGCTATCGCTGCAGTTTTGATGCAGGAATATAACGGCACCTTATTTCCGGTGATGTACGTGTCCAGAAAACTTACGGAGAGCGAACTCAAATACTCCGTTCTCGATAAGGAGCTCCTCGTATTAGTGTGGGCAATCACAAAACTGGAACGTTACCTTCTCGGTTCATACTTTGTGGTGGAATCTGATCAAAAAGCTCTTACCGCACTGAACACGAATAACGTTAAATCATCCAAGTCAGCGCGTACCGCTATAGCGCTTCAACCATTCAATTTTGAAATACGAGCTATTCCTGGAGTGAAGAATGTGTTCGCAGACTGTTTGTCGAGATGCCCAAGCGAACTTGTTGAAACTAAACCACTTCCAGATATTGAAACATCCTCACCGATAACATGAATAACTTTGTACATTATCATTGATTGTACATTTATAAAGACTGCTTATATAACTGAAGTATTCGTATAAGTATAACTTTCAGGATATACTTACTTATAGATTATAACATTACTTCTTGTGGAGTAACATTTTATTAGTACGTGAACATTGGTACTACAGTAACTTTTTATTCGAATGGAAACATTGTTAAGAGCGACAAATATACATTTATTATTCCTATGGAACATATTACACTACATATCGTGTTCGGGAATATATTTATCGTGTATGGAACATTGAGAACATCGTCTCGTCGATTACTAACTAGTTGTAACTGAACATTGACAATGAGTGATATTGGAATTACTTAGAATATATTAGTAACTGGTTATTTGTTGGTAATTAAGAAATATATTAATTAGAATAATTCAATTTAATCTATTTAATTGATTATGGATCACACACATACTAACTTTCTTGGTTGTCACGTAATACCTACATTCACGGGTCTTAGTTATGATATCTCACTGTTAGATCACTAGTCAATTGTACTAGTGTTAGAAAACATTAAGGTTGTTGATTCTTAAAGTGTTTAATTTTGCATTACTTCATTTTTGCGCATTGTATTTTCATTTTTCTGTTTTATTGATTCTCTTGTCATTGATCATCATCAGTGTTGCTGTTCATTTTCATTTTTGAAATCATATGTTTCAAATTCTTTTTAGAAAACTTAGTTGAATTTTATTATCATCTTTTTTTTTATGGTTTTTTTTTCATTTTCATTTTCAACTTCTTTTACTTCGAATATTACCACATCGTTCCAAAGTAGGTCGATGGTGGATGTGTGCTTTAATGCATACTATCATTTAGTTATATTGTTTTCGTTTAATATTCTTTTCTTAATATGATATAACTTTATGCATTTCATATATCTTGTTGTAGTTTTGACTCACCTCTCCCGGGTACTAAGTTCCAAAAAAAAATTAATAGAATTAATTTTTTAAGGGGAGGTAATAAGGGAGCTCTTACGTACATTTATTACCTAAGGGGGTAGTCTTCGGTCCTGCCAAATGTACGCACCAGTCTCGATATAGTTATATTATTTGGGCGGTCGAATGATTCGCGCACTGACGTGCACAAAGCAGTGTGAGTTGCTTTGGGACGCACGGGTAACCTAGTTGAGTAGTTTCTGACGTCATGATTTGGAGGGGCAACATGGACCTTGTTTATGTCCGTGATTGATATATTATTATTGTATTCATGGCACGTTTATGGAAGCCATTTATTCTAGTGATCTGTATTGGTCTTCAGGTCGAAACCAATAGCAGCAATGTCACGTAAGTTATCGCCCCACTTCTTATTGTATGCTGTATTGTAAGGCCGCTCTTATACTAGTCTAGCGGGAATATGTTATTCCTAGAATGGACCTACAGAGTCGGTAGTCTTTAGGATTCGTATCGTAGAAGAAGGATTCCTACGAGTGGGAAAGAAGTTAATTTGATTGCAGTATTCATATGTGTAAACGCCTTCATTGTAATGCCAAAGTCGTGGCATGATTTTGAGAGGTTAGTTAAAACCTAAAGATACTAACTCAGATACCTCTTCATATATGTACCATTGAATATACATTGAGACTACGTTATATGGAACTATGTCTTGGATAGAAACAGTCTCTTATTGGACGAATGCGGGAGTTCGTGGTATGGGAGTACATGCTTAAGTGGATGACCTCAAGCAAGGTCAACGGACATTCCCTTGCTGTTAAAACCTAGTATGAATATTATTGGATTCTTATTACTTACGTGAGAGAGAGGATTTTAGATATGAATGACCAGAGATGTATCGTTTTATCGGAACTGTCACTACTATGTATAAATTGTTCATCGTACCTGTCAAGGAACATTGTACCGTCTTGTCAAACGTCTTCGTACCACGTAATAAATTATAATAACTTTACCGACGAGTTGAGTATGATCATGTTGGCCTGATTTGCCTTCCACTCGTTGAAGTTCTGTTGGATAGCTCTTCATCTAATTTTCATTCTACATTCGCGTCAAGATGCTAGTACACTGGTACATCTGCTACTAGCTATCATGTTACCCGAAAAGAGCGCTCAACACCATCATTTTTGTATTTTGACGTTAATTTCATGCCCGCTCCTGGCCTTAAAATATTGTACGTTCAGCCGTATTTTTTGTAATTCTTTGCTTGAATTGTATAATGCATTTTATGAGACTCCAGTTAAAATGAAATAAGTGTAAGTTATTTAATGAGATGCCAATTAAAATGAGATAAGTGGCACGGTGTTTTTTTGAGACGTCGATCAAATAGGACATAAGTCAAAAGTTATTTTATGAGACGTGTATGAAATATGAGGTTAATGTAAAGGAATTTTACGAGACAAAGACTAAATTTGAGATAAGTGGGAAGATATTTTATGAGACACAGTTTAAATATGAGATAAGTTGGAAGAAATTTTATGAAAGCTGGTGAGGTTAATAAAACTGTAGACTGTAACAGGGATTGGGAAAAGTATGTTTTGTTCTAAATAAATTTAGCTGAGTCTGGAGAACATATTAACAAACACATATCTAACAGAATAAATGACAAAAATGATCCTGTAATGTTATACAGAGCCAATGCTATGGATGGTAATAATTAATAGTCAACAAATAACCAGCGACAGCAACATCAGCGATAGAATTGCCTCGCCTGAAAAACGTGATGTTAAAAAATTAAATTAGCAATTTCAAAAAATGAAACACGAATACTGAATCAATACTAATAAGACTGGGTGATGAAAACCGACTGACAAGTGGGGAGACATGAAAACAAACGAACACAAAGTAGTACAGAGGTTGAAGATCTTGTCAAAATGATAAAATAAATAAAAATCACCGAGTTTTTAAAGTAAGGGATAGTTCTAACATCCGTTCTTGGTGAGGGTTGAATACGTAATTAAACGTTAATGTAGTCATTGAGGACACAGGACAATATATTATTTTTTATTTTTTTACCACTGTGTAGTGTTTGAGTGTTTCACATTTAATTTTGTTTAGATAACATATTTCCTTATTGGACTTGGAAAAATAAACATTTGAATGTTTTATATTTAACTTTTTTTTCAGTATGTAAATCTATTTCCTTTGACTTGGAATAATAAACATATGAATGTTTTATATTTAACTGTGTTTTTTTTCAGTTTGAATATCTATTTGCTTTTACAAGACCGACTCAACTTCCTGTTTGCTTTTACATCACAGACTGAACTTTCTGTTTACTTTCACAAGGCAGACTCAACTTTCTGTTTGCTTTTACATGACAGACTCAACTTTCTGTTTCGTTTGGTTATAACGGCCATCTTCACTGCACACGGACAACTTCCTCAGTGTTCCGATCTCCTCCCTTAGATCACAAAAGGTGCATCTCAGCAAAGTGCATGAACTACGCAGCACCGCCAAGGATCCCAATATGTTGTATATAGAAATCAGGCATTTTATAAATATGTTTATGTGGTGGGGAGGTTTCCTAATTTTTAAAGTTTGCCTGGGCGGTAGCCATATGGTCTACTCTTTACGACTTCCAACTGTCGAGGCATTTTTAACATGTGCAACTTGCACACGGTACCTCCTTATTTTCGCCCTTATCCGTGAAGGCTAGACATTCAACATCACTACCCAGTAGATGAGGGAGGAGTATGCCATCATTAGGAATCACTAGTTATGAAAAAAAATTCCATCAAATATATTCCCTGTACTGAGAGTGAACCCTGGACCTTTAGAATGAGATACGGATGACATACCTATTGCCACTCCCAACCCCTCTGATATTTTAACAAGCTGGAACTAGTTACAATAAAATGTTTGAAAGTTAACATAACATTTCCTGACAATATTTGATAATGTCCACATATTATTTTGCTGTCATCATCATCATAACCCTCCACTCCCAAAGGAGCATAGGCCTTCAACAAACACATGCCAAGTCCTCCTGTCACGTGCCATCATCTCAAGTTCTTTCCATGTTCTCCTCACCATTTTCACCTCTGTTTCCAACTCTCTTCTCCATGTACTTCTTGGTCTTCCTCTGCCTCTCTTGCCCTGGGGGTTCCAGAACAAGGACTGTCTTGTAATGCTATCAACAGGTTTCCTCAGTGTGTGTCCTATCCATCGCCATCGTCTTCTTCTCATTTCTTGTTCCACTGGCACTTGTCTAGTTCTTGTCATCAGTTCCACGTTGGTAACCTTGTCATACCATTTTAATCCCTCTATTCTACGCAAGCACCCATTTATGAAAGTCTGCAGCTTTTTGGTTGTTGTCTTTTGCTGTACTCGCCTATAATTAATTAATACAATGAAAACAATACAGGAGGGAAAGAGCAGCCAGAAAATTCAAAGAAATGTGACGTCTCGCAAAATATACGAGTCACACCCGCTTCTTTTATAAACGAGATTTATAATTTTATCCCCAAATTTTTTCTTTTCTTTTTCTTTGATCCTTAACTGCCGACCGTCAAAGCAGTCAGTAAATATCACGCTTGGTGGCGTCTTGTAGTTGAGCAACAAACTGCTTCCACTTTGTTCAGTTGGCAGCTGTCCTTCCTACAGTGTTCCGACATAATCCGAAAGTCCGTCCCGCATCAAAGTTCTTTTCATGTGTTGCTGTTTCCGTAACGGTTCACATTTTTTACATAGAACAGGGGTGTCGGCCCTGTGCTTTAAACCCACAACCTAGATGATCAGTGAACCAGCTTTTGTCTGACCCCTACCCACGCAGACCTGTCCAGCTGGATTGAACCTACCAGGTGTAAAACTCCCGCTGGCAAAGCTCTGGTGGTTGTCTGGGTACGCAAGCTGCCATACTGCTACGAGGTACAGGTACCACTGATGGAGTTACATTTTGTCCGCAATAGTTCACTTTTATCTGCAATTGTTAATAACTCCCTCGTGGACGACAAGAACAGCTATGCTATGGACCCCTGAAGGAAAACGAAAGAGAGGCCGGCCGAAAACAACCTGGCCGAGGACTGTGGAGGCTGAGATGCAAAGAATGAACCAGAGTTGGGGCACTGTACGAAGGATGGCCGCCGACCGAGCAGGGTGGAATCAATTTGTTGTTGCCCTAGAAGATACCACCAGGCGTAATGGCCACTGACTACTTTGACGGTCGGTGGCTAAGGATCAAAGAAGAAGAAGGACGACATATACTACTATTATTACCTCAGCTGAAATATCCGATAATTTATCGGATAATAATAACTGGTTTAAATTGTTCTTAATTACATTTTTTCGTAAATAATATAGTACGCAATTTAAAAAAAATAAAAAACAAAGTGAAGACTAAATTAACTGTACTGTGTAGAATTAGATTTAAAAAAGAAAAGTAACAAATTATCCTCTTGGGACAACAGTCTGATGAGATCAAAGGCACATATTTTTAGCAACTTGAACCAACCGGTGTAAACATGTAGAATCTGTGTGTGTGTAGTGTGTGCGTACATGTGTGTGTGTATGTTGATGGGTAGTATAAATTGAAAATGCAATTAGTTGGGTGTGGCAAAAATTGAACCCTGCCTCGTGCTGGGACGAGGCACATGAATGGGAACGTTTGATTAATTAATCACTATATGCTTGAAAGATTATTTGTCTGCACTAATTAACGCATAGCTAACGAGTTTACCGACGAACTGGCTCTTCTGTACACAAATGTAATTAGATGAGAGACATAATGCACATACTAAATGACAAGTCACAGCTTGTGGGTGTGAAAATACACTGGGAGAAAACACAGATAACAAGAATAAATGCAAGAAACGATAACAATATGTCACGTGAACAAACATCACTATAAAATGTTGACTCTTAAATATACATTAGAAGCGTTATAGACAGTTGGAGGAACTGATAATGATTTCAAAATAAGAATACAGAAGACTAGAGGAGCTTTCATTGTACTAGGAAATAAATTCGACATCAAAAGAAGTCAAGTCCAAGATAATAATCAGAATCTTCAATTCAGATGTCAAGTCAGTCCTATTAAATGGATGTGAAAAATGGAGAGTAAAAAAATCAACAACCAAAAAGCTTGAGCTTTCTTTCATATTAACAATAACAAAGCTACAACACGGAAAAGTGCACGTGAACTCTGGCGCAAAATATCTTGACTCAATTGGGAGGTACATAGTAGCAAGTACAAAATACAATGTACATACAGTGTATGCGCTTTTTTCTTTCTTTTTCTCTTTATTCCTCCACCTGATTTCATCGTTCTATTACCATATATAAGAATGGACTTATCCCTCCTTGTCGTTACTATGTTACATCTCAACTCATCAAAGTTCCTTACAAGGTGATTGTCACGTGACTGATAATTTATTTTACCATTCCGTTCCATATGTTATTATTTTTTTTTAATGTCCTGGGTTCCTCGTCATTTGTATTCTTCTTTTCTTTCATTTTCACCTTCTCAAACCCCACTCGAGGTTTGTTTACGTTCTGGCTGGCCTTCAGAATAAATTCCTACAGCGGTCAGCGAACGGTAACGTTACGTCAACGCACCGGTGGCTCGTTTGACCAGAGAAACATTTTTGTTACGCCTAAAGCGTTTGAACGAGCGAAAGGGTTTCTGTGAAAGAAACGGCTTGATTGTGGGAGGTAACTTCTGCAGGTGGTCTCTGTGTTTGGCCTTCAGAATGAAAATTCCCACTGGACCAGCAGACGGTCAGCGTAGCGGTAATCTTATCTAAACGCACCGGTGGTCCGTCTGACCAGGGGGAATTTCTCTGGTCGCTCTAAGTCTTTGATCACGTGCGGCTCGTACCCTTTGAGGCCTGGATAACGAGTTTGATCTGTTTCAGGGGGAGATAAAACCCGCTGTTAGCCTTTGTGGGTTTTTGCCCATTAGAACACAGCAGTAGTGGTCATAATATTACGCATCACGCCGATACATCTGTAGAAACAAGCCATGCCAGGTGTTTATGTGTAAACTATAAGAGTAGAAAGGGTTAATAGACTAAAACACTCGTGAATATATTCCTTGCCCGAGATGGACCATCATGAGAAAAGGCAGACTTTAACACAGAACTAAAATGTTAAGGCCTATCTCTAGTCATTTTTCGGGGTGAGTTGACATATCTTATAATTATAATATGATATATCATGTTAGCTATATATATATATATATATATATATATATATATATATATATATATATATATATATATATATATATATATATATATATATATCTGATAGGAAAGTGACTTGAATTCATTTCTGAGGACTTCTCCTAGTAATTTAGTTCAGTGATAATGTAGCGCGGTCTACCGCCTTAGTTAAGTGGTGCTTAAACTGTTACGGTTTATAATGGGAAATGATAAACTTACAATAACAGATACTAGGCGTAGAATCAGTTCATACAATGCTTACCATTGGGTTAAGAGTCAGCAAAATAACTGTCATTTCTGCAAGATAAGGTCAGAAGTGTGGATCATTCACTTAACACTGAATTATAGAAGAAAGTCACTTATTCCTTTTTGATAGATATTTCTAGGGGCAAGGGAGAATAATTTTATGCTTACTTGTGTGGCTAGGCACTAGTCTATAACTTTCACAGAAAGCAGTCACCAGGCATAGATATAATTATATCTTATGATTCAGCCACAACTGTATTATTATAGCAAGAACATTGCATTTTCTATGTGCTCATTTTGTGGAATGTTAATATATTTCCCCAAGGGGACATATGATTTATTTGTGTAATGTCACATGCTGTAATATGTTTATGTAATTCATTTACTGTTGTAAGATGAATAAGCATATTCATTTAACTGTAACTACAGGGTTAGGTTTCCTTTATGTTAATTTGGAAGAAGAGGAGTAGATTGTTGCTATCAGAACATTTACTGACAGGTACTTGGGTGTACAAAAGATATTAAGCCTATGCGGGCACATGCTATAATTGATAGAATGGAAGGAGCGGAGCATGGCTAGGTTATAAAACATTAGATTGATTTTGTTGTTGCTTGATGTAAAGGGTTTCTTTTTTGGGTCTCAGTTTCAGGGATACCGAATCGCTAGAGCAGACTCCAGTCAGGCGAAGAACGCCATGTTCTCTTCGATCTAGAGGGTTTCTGAATACCGCTAGCGTCACGAGTCGTCAACCCCATTCCTGAACCTAAACCCTTTGTCAACGCCAAGTTAAGCTCACGCAGTGCAACGAGCAAACGCTAAATCTGGAACCACCTAACGCAGTAGTAGTTCTCTATTTGCCGATTGGATTATTAGTCAGAGCATTGCGGCTTCCAGAATATCAAAACCGCCCAGCATGTCTATAGCAGAATCTGATATTACCCGACTTTGTGTGCCTAAACGGGGCACTCAGCCAAACCACAGCCAAACCAGTTTAAACAGGATTTACAGCCAAGCAAGCAATAGCGTCGGATAACAGCGCCTGGGACTCATTGTCCTCAAGTAACTTCGTCTGGTGTATTTCTGGGTTTATGTAGAACTTCGCACTTAGGAGGGCCAGCAAAGATAAACAGCGTCTTCCAGCCCCTCGCGCAATTAGTGGCACAACAGTTAGCACCAACAAGGAAAGTTTTACAGGTCAAGTCCATCACCCATGGAGTATATCTTTACGTAAAAGACACTTTCTGGAGCTGGCACATTTGGTCCCACGAAAGCGGACGGACTGACACGCAGTTTATTCATTTGGTAAACCAGAGGTAAATACAGAGTTCCAGCCCCTCACGCAATTAGGGGTCACCAAAGATAGCGCCTACATTGGATTTACAGGTCAATTCCATCACCCATGGAGCATATCTTTACGTAAAGACATTGGAGCTATTACATTTGGTCCCACGAAAGCGGACGGACTGTCGCTCAGTTTGTTTATTTGGTCAGCAGGAGATAGACAGTCTTCCAGTCCCCATCGCGAAATCAGGGGTGCCACCAACAATAGCGACTACAGTGGATTTATACAGGTCAAGTCCATCACCCATGGAGTATATCTTTACGTAAAAAAGACACTGTCTGAAGCATTGTACTTGGTTTCACGAAAACGGACAGACTGTCAGACAGTTTATTTATTTCTCTTGTGTTCTACAGGTTATTTTATGAGTGGTGGTGGGTGTGTTGTTGGTGTATTTGGCATATTTTGATTATTGATGTAATTTTATGTTGTGTATGATGATATGCATTATTTTCATGCTTTTCTTCATTTAATAAAGTTTACACATTTATTAATGCGCTGTTCACGACCCTTTCATCCATAATTAACCGGTTTTAGCTCTTTACTATAATCTCTATGTTTGATAAGAGAAAAGAGTGAGAGCAGGAGGTGCTTAGACAGTAAAAGTGAGTTGAGGTTTGGAAAGCGAGATCATTTTTAATAAATCTTCTTCCAGGTAGTCTCAAGTCCATCTCCTATTTACACCTTTCTGTGTGTGTAATCTATAACTCTGTCAGTCCAGTATCCCTTGTCGATTTCACTACTATTGTCCAACTCGACAAATACTCTACACTTTACTCAACCACGACAGTAATCAATCTCCTTCAGCTTAAGGTCGAAGAGTATTAACGCTAATTGTTCCGGTTGTGCACTGGTTGTATACACGCCGGATGCGCCCTCTCATACATCATCACCGCTGCTGTTACTTCTGATGCCAAATTGCAGCCAGTCTTAGCCTTGATGATTCATCGATTGCAGTGTCATTCTCTAATAGACAATCATGAATTGCCCTCAGTATTTTTCTCTTATCCATTTCCAATTCACTTACTATAGGTGTTCTAGAAGCTAGTCTGTCAGTTCTCTCATTGCCGCGTACCCCATGTATGACCACGACAGTAGATCCATATCAGTTCTTGAAGATTCAATGTTTCTATGGAGGTTTTCCATTCATGCCGGAGTCATCCATGTTGGACCTACGAAGCATGGATTGTGAGTCTGTTACAATAACTGCTTTTGTTAATAAAGTCTCAGACTGCCATCCTAAGGTAGCAGTAGCTTCATTTTCATGATGGAAGTTGTTATCATGTAAGCCCCGCTATGTTCAGCGACGGGTCTGCCCTTTAATCTAGCAGAGAAGCCATACCCTGACTTATTATCACGGAGTACAAATCCATTGGTGTACACATTCTCATGATGGAAGTTGTTATCATATAAGCCCCGCTATGTTCAGCCACGGGTCTGCCCTTTAATCTAGCAGAGAAGCCATACCCTGACTTATTATCACGGAGTACAAATCCATCGGTGTACACATTCTCATGATGGAAGTTGTTATCATGTAAGCCCCGCTATGTTCAGCGACGGGTCTGTCCTTTAATCTAACAGAGAAGCCATACCCTGACTTATTATCACGGAGTACAAATCCATCGGTGTACACATTCCCATGATGGAAGTTGTTATCATGCAAGTCCCGCTATGTTCAGCGACGGGTCTGCCCTTTAATCTAACAGAGAAGCCATACCCTGACTTATTATCACGGAGTACAAATCCATCGGTGTACACATTCTCATGATGGAAGTTGTTATCATGTAAGCCCCGCTATGTTCAGCGACGGGTCTGCCCTTTAATCTAACAGAGAAGCCATACCCTGACTTATTATCACGGAGTACAAATCCATCGGTGTACACATCCTCATGATGGAAGTTGTTATCATGTAAGCCCAGCTATGTTCAGCGACGGGTCTGCCCTTTAATCTAACAGAGAAGCAATACCCTGACTTATTATCACGGAGTACAAATCCATCAGTGACACATTGGCATCATTATACCCATCATTATTATTTATCAGCTGATCAATTTCCAGCACTTATCTCCCATTTCCCAAGTTCTGCATTCTCGACCAAGACTGATGATGACTTGCTGGTAGTCCATCCAGCTCTCATCTGACTTACTCCACTCTTCTCCTTTGAATATATTTTGAACTGTGGTCGCCTGTCTAATTGTCGCCTCTGCCTGAGCCAGCCATGACATCCCCCTTTATTCTTGCTCCTCGGATGTCAGTTATATTTTCATACAGGGATGCCTTATGTCTGTGGTTACTCATATATACGCTTTTACCTGGGCCATCGCATATCTGGATCTAATTGACAGCAATCTAAGCATGTGCCGCATCATCACAATGGGATTGACCTTGGAGATGGTTTCGTCGCACCGTTTAGAAACTGCCTGAAGTGTCTTATGTGTGCTTTTAACCATTTCATTTCTATCTGAACCAGTCCTGTAAATGAGCAAGTCATCGGTAATAGTTAGTATTCGTTCCAAACCTGTTGGTTGAAGCTATTTTTGCTGTATAGATGTTAAATAGCACCGGTGGTAATGGAGACCCCAGGGGTAATTCCGGGCAAATGTGCATTGGTTATGATGTACATGTTAACAAGCGAAACCCAGCTGCTCTCTCAATTGAGGCAGCTGCTATCCACCTTGTTAGCAATGGCTTCGATAGCTGCTAAGCAGAGTCGGGTCTATATCAGTTTTAGGTAGCTATGTAGAAAGCCTTCGGGCATCTCAGCGTTCTGTAAACTGGTGTCAAAAAATGAACTCCCTGACACATCGCTGGATGCAAGTTCCCACAATAATGAGGATACAGAATTGCAAGGGATAGTGATGAATATCAGCGATCAGGAATGGCGAATCCACAATTGGCATGCTTATATAGACCACCTTTCTGAAGAGGGTAGTTGGGATTCCTTGATTGATTTGTCAGATGAACATAACTATAGGTGTTTAATTGCTAGCGATTTCAATGCCAGGTCTAAGAAGTGGGGTAAGATCATGAACAATAGACATTGTATGGTCTTGAGTCTGGCATTACTAAGCACAAACTTAACCATCTTGAATGATGGACGCCCAACAAGACAAGCAATTGTACCTGGGGACACTGACGGCGTCATAGACCTGGCATTGATTTATAATGCTGCTCCACCCTTACATGTTGGAATGTAATTGCAGCACAGGAAAGTGATCACATACCGTGTGTAGTTCTCATTGCAAAGGGGAGGGCAACCAGACACAGAAAGCCTAAACACACGTTTAATTACCCTGCAGGCTCACATTACTGTAAACCCCCCTAAATATATTACGTCAAAATGTCAGGAAACATACAGCTACAACACTTTTCACTCAACCACCCTTGTGGAATGAGGATGTAGAAAAAGCATGGAAAGAAAATGAAAAAAAAGCGACGAAAGAATGGAGGAAAGCATGAAATACAAGAAGTACAATGAATAATGGAGGGGTTGAAGAGACGAAGGAGAAAAAACAGAAAGGCATTAATAGATTCAAGAGCGTTGCAAGGAGCCAAGGACCAAGTGTGGGAGACTTCGTACCACAGTGGGTATGGAAAACACCTTATAGAAATTATAGTCCTTACATCGAGGAATGAATAGAAACAATATAAGCCAACCCATACCTGAGCTCCGAGGGAATAAGTCTGAAGACCGGTGAAGAACAAGAACGTGCATTACTCAGTCGGTATATCACTCAGACGGATAAACGTGATAAAGCTGCTCGTCAAGAGATTAAGAACAATGTACTAGAAAATGGCATCAGAAGCCAGATGTATTTTGACCTCATATCTGACGAGGACCTTATGTATACTTTGAAAACAAGTGAAAAAACACTTCTCCGGGTCCTGATGGTGTTATCAACACATCAAAGAGCTTGATGACAGAGGCATTATGAATGTTGTAATGGATTTCAACACCAGTATGCATAATGCTGAAGTACTGGAAGATTGGCTACATAGCTACCTACTGCCACTTCCTAAACCTGGTAAAGACCCCTCACTCCTTAGCAGCTATCGAATCATCACATTGCAGAATGTCTACGACAAATTACTTGAGAAGATAGTGGCGAGACAATCAATGAGCCACGTTGAATATGCACACATCCTCCCTGATACCCTGGGCAGTTATAGACCAATACAAGTAACATAGGGTAACGCTGGAACATTTGATTATGGTATATATGAGGGTTTCCCGGGTAAACAAGAAATGATGGCCGTGGCAATTAAGCCAGACGATGCTTACAGCAGTGTTGACTTTGCAACCTTAATGGACTGTGTAATGGAATGTGGTGTAAACCCATGACTAACAAGGTGGATAGCAGCTGCCTTACCTTTGAGAGCAGTTGCATTTCGCTAGGGAGCATTGACATCAGAACCAATGAACATTTGATTGTAATTAGCTCATGGTTCTCCATTATCACCGGGGCTATTTAACATATATACAGCAAAAATAGCTGCAATCCAACCAACAGGTGTGGGACGAACATTAACTTTTGCTGATGGCTTGCTCATTTACAGGATTGGTACAGATAGACAAGAAATAATTAAAAGCTTACATGAGACACTTCCAGCAGTTTCTAAATGATGCAGCGAAACCAGCTCCAAGGTCAATCCTAACAAAGCCTGTGTGTTTTGGTGCTCCTTGAATAACTCTATTTTGAATGCAGATCTTTCAGACATTACTTTCAGTGGACAGAAAATTGAAAAGCTGAACAAGTTGAAATACCTTGGAGTAACATTCGATCGCGGGCTATCGTATAAGCGCCATGTTGATCACATCATACAGATGTGCAAGAGACGTCTGGCAGCCCTAAAAACAATGTCTGCAGCGCACCTTGAGCAGAGACTACAGTTTCTACTGAATCATCAGCTAGTGTTGTCTGTAAGCGAGTATTACCTGTCAATATCACAATATGAACGAATAAGGGATGCATATAGTCTTGGGGGATGTAGGATAAAAAGAGAGGGATAGTACCTCACGGTGAGAGACAGCCATGTCCTTTTTAGGATAGTCAGGATCTTATTTGGTTCTCCTCTCTTTATCTAGCTCATGTATGGCTCCACGAATACCGCTTATGTACGGCGGTGGCCCCATCCCGGGCAAAAGTCTTGGCTGACTGGCTAAACTACATGAGTAGATTATAGTACTCTACCTCAATTTAATTCCAACCCTATTACACCAATTCTTAACACTTTTATTTAGTCTTATATTTATAAGATCAAACTTCTC